>PVJN01001665.1:0-134577 GCA_004026805.1 Lasiurus borealis
GAAGAAGGAGAAGAAGAAGGAGAAGAAGAAGAGGAAGAAGAAGAAGAAGAGGAAGAAGAGGAAGAAGAAGAAGAAGGGGAAGGGGAAGGGGAAGGAGGAGGAGGAGAAGGAGAAAAGGAGAAGGAGAAGGAGAAGGAGAAGGAGAAGAAGAAGAAGAAGAAGAAGAAGAAGAAGAAGAAGAAGAAGAAGAAGAAGAAGAGGAAGAAGAAGAAGGAGAAGAAGAAGAAGAAGAAGAAGGAGAAGAAGGAGAAGAAGAAGAGGAAGAAGAAGAAGAAAAGGAAGAAGACGAAGAAGAAGAAGAAGGGGAAGGGGAAGGAGGAGGAGGAGGAGGAGAAGGAGAAAAGGAGAAGGAGAAGGAGAAGGAGGAGGAGAAGAAGAAGAAGAAGAAGAAGAAGAAGAAGAAGAAGAAGAAGAAGAAGAAGAAGAAGAAGAAGAAGAAGAAGAAGAAAGAGAAGAAGGAGAAGAAGAAGAGGAAGAAGAAGAAGAAGAGGAAGAAGAGGAAGAAGAGGAAGAAGAAGGAGAAGAAGGAGAAGAAGAGGAAGAAGAGGAAGAAGAAGGAGAAGAAGGAGAAGAAGAAGGAGAAAAAGTTTCCAGGATAAACTTTTTTCCCCCTAGCACATCACTGGTCATACTGTTCAGACTCTCTCTGGATTTTTCAGGTCACTGGTAATGGGAATTATAACCCCTGATCTTTCATATTGCTGGTCATGTGGCTTGGACTTTCTGGTGATATTTCTTCAACTGGCATGTTCCTGGTTAAACAGTAGACCCTCTTAGCCCAATTATAGCGTCAAGAAACTCGCAAAGAACTTTTTAGCAATAATCTCTAGGGATAACATCTAGGCTTTAGTTCCAGGCCCAGAAAATCAGCAAAACTAGGCAAGGTACTCCATGGCTGACATCAGGATTAGCTGCATTGATTAATGACACTTTCCCTGGCACCGACCAATCAGTAAAGATCAGGACCCTGAAAGGATACACCTATAAAACTGATGAATATTATATTGGGATTCTCCTTTGAAACCTGCAGATAAAAACCCTCAAGATGGAAGACCTAATGTGGGTCCCTCTATGAAGCATGACCATGCCTTTCTTCACATCCCTTTCCCTAATTGTTTTTCTTGACTCCCTCTTTATTCTAAGTTCCAAGGGACCTCTTTTGCCTCTGTAACTTATTTCTTGAATCCATTTCTTCTACCTTTGTGACTTTCTAAATAAACTCTCTCTTTTATAGTTTGAGTCTTAGTTCTGAATTCTTTCTTAGCCAGAATTAAGTCCCAAGGTGGTTGAACCAAGGTTTGGTCTGACTCCATTGGCCTAACTCCTGGTGCAGTTTTCACCAGTAATATAACAATTCTTTCATGGTATATCAATTAGAATGCCTTTGATTGCAATAAGAGAAAATAGAACTCTAGCTGCAGCAGTGCTGGGAACTGTTTCTCAAATTTTGGTCAGTGAGCATGAGACATTAACGTCACCTGAGATCTTTTTAGAAATGCAAGTCCTTGGAATTTAACTGAGAACAACTGAATCAGAATATTGGGAGGTTGGGCCCAGTAATCTGTGTTTTAAAAAGCCTTTCAGATTACTCTTATTCATGATGAAATTTAAGAAGTATAAGAAGATTAATTGGCTTGTGAACTTGAAGTTTAGTGTTGAAGTATTTGGCTCAATGTATTCTTTTGGTTTTCTGTTCTGCCTTCACCTTAGCAGTTTCCTTCTCATTATTCTTCCTTTGGAGATTTCTATGCCCTTCCAAGAATGTTGGGGCTATAGACTTTCTCAGTGACTTGAGGAAGAAAGAAAGAATAGGTGGCATATGAGAACTACCCTATAGAGTCATTTGCAACTCAAATTGGGTAATGAGCATGTACCATGATATGGAATAGTGCTTATTAGCTTTGTGATGAACATGGACCATGAGATGGAATAGTGCCGATTACTGTGTGCCACATGCCCCTGCCCTAGAGACAAAAAGGGAGTAAGCATCTTTCCAAGTGGATGAGATGCATGAGTATGTATGAATGCTTAACTTCAAGTTAGAGTTCAAACCATGAGAAAAATAAATGATCAGATGGAATTAGGGTAATGGTGGACTCATTGAAAGAGTTTGAAAGTGTTCCTTCTTCTTGAATATTTTGGGATACTTTGAGGAGTGGAGGTGGTTAGTTCTACTTTGAATATTTTATAAAACTCTGGACCAGGTCTTTTGTTTCCTGAGAGTTTTTGTTTGTTTGTTTGTTTGTTTTTTACTGCTTTAATTTCATTAGTAATTATATGCCTATTCAGGTTTTCTGATTCTTCCTGGTTGAGTTTTGGAAGGTAGTATTTTTCTACAAATATGTCCATTTTGTCCAGGTTGTCCTATTTGCTAGAATAAAATAGTTCATAGTATTTTATTATAATTCTTTGTAGTTTCATAGGGTCAGTTGTTACTTCACCTCTTTTGTTTCTTATTTTGTTTATGTGGGTCCTTTATTTCCTTTCCTGTTGAGCCTGGCTAGAGGTCCATCATTCTTGTTTATCCTCTTGAAGAACCAACTCTTGGTTTTATTGATGGTACATACTGTTTTATTGTTTTGTTTTGTTTATTTTTTGTCTTTATGCCATTTATTCTCACTCTGATCTTTATTATTTCCTTCCTTCAACTTGTTCTGTTTTTTCTTTTTGTTCTCTTTCTGTGCTTTAATTTGTATACATGACAAAGAAAGAGAACTACACAGGACAATATTCCTGATGAACATAGATGCTAAAATCCTCAACAAAATTTTAGCAAACTGGATCCAGCAATATATTAAAAAAGATCATACATCTTGACCAAGTGGAATTTATTCTGGAGAAGAAAGGCTTGTACAAATCAGCAAATGTCATAAGCCACATAAATGGATTTCAATATAAAATGGATAACAACTAAGTGGTTCTAGTTGAAGTGAGAATGAAGGAACCAACACTAGCTATAGATATGTACCCTCAGCAACTGTGGTTGCCAATGTTTGAGAAGTTCTGAGAGGAAAATAAAGAATAAAATAGGCTGAAACTCAGAGAATGGGTATATAGAGTATTCTGAATTTATGGAATGTAATAAATTGTGTTCTAAAAAACATATAGTTTTGCAAGTATTTATATTTAACCAAAAATTTCCTGCAAGGTTGTAAATTCTAAGGTGATGGAAAAAAACAAACAAACAGGAAAGGACTAAATGTTTATCCCCAGAAATTCAAAGGTTAAAATCTGAATCCCCAATGTGCTACTGTTAGAAGATAGAGTTCTTGAGAAGTAATCAGGTCATGAGAGAAAGCCCTGATGAATGGGATTAGTGCTGATAAAAGAGACCCTGAGAGTTCATTTGGGACTTCCATTATTTGAGAATGTATCATGAAGATAACCTTCTATTTATGAACCAGGAGTGGGCACCTTAATTTGGGACTTCCCAGCCTTCAGAACTGTGAGAAATAAATAATTTATGTTTATAAGTCACCAGTTTGATGGTATTTTATCATAGCATCCTAGACTGACAAAGACATTGTTGTTCTTCAGAAACATGTACAGGATACTTGATGTATGTGTGTGTGGGGGGGTGGTGGTGGTAAGAAATGGATAGAAACTTTGAGAACATTTTTGAAAATTAGAAAGTATAAAAAACAATAGCCAAAACTATTATAAAGAACTGCTGTGGAGGTGCAAAAATGTCATATTTAATATAGCAGTGAGCAGGGTTTGGACCTCGTAAAGTCTTAGGTAATTAATTAGAAATAATTTATTGGAATTCAGTAGAAACAGGCTGCTTGATCAATTTACAATTGTTCTGTAAACAACTGTTAGAATTATGAGAAGGAAATAAAGAAATGAGTATATTTTCTTTGCCCATCCCCCCAAAAAATCTTAAAGTTGAAATAATCCACATCTCTCTATATAAAATCTAATATGTAAATTGTCCCCTCGGGAGTTTGACCAGTTGACCAAGAGTTCAATTGCTTGCTATGACATGCACTAATCACCAGAGGGTGGGCAGAACAGGGCCACCATTGACGTGATGCTGGCAGTGTGCAGCAGTGGAGGTGTTGCCTGCCCCAATGGGCGCTGATGAGAGTGGAACCATGGTGAAACAGGTGAGCAGGCAGTGCAAGGCCAAGGTGGGATGCCAGAAAGGGCTGGGGGCTGAAAGTCTGGTGGCACAATCTGGGGCTGTGAGGCTGGGGGCACGAACTAGGGCTGCTGGAGCAAGACAGGGCCAGACATGCCCTGAAGCCCTCCTGCCATCTCTTCCAGGCATGTCAATCTCCTGCAGCCCCTTCATGACTGGCCAGTCCCAACTGTATCTCTATAGCTGAAAGAAGCTGGTGTCATCAGCAAAATATGTCTGAAGACCAACTATTGGCACAATGTACCTCCGCAGCTGAAAGAAATTAGCATTATCGACAGAATATGTCTGAAACTCTGTCATTGACAAATACTACCAATACTGGTAGGAACTGCCTTCACAGCAAAAATAAAGTAAATGAGGATGCAATTAGTGAACATAGTTATGGTGGAATAATTGTTACATGTCAATTTTGCCTATCACTAAGTTTCTCCCATGAAAAACCATGTGATGCAAAATTTACTTGATATTTCAGCAAAGGTACAGTTTGCCCAAATGATATAAGTTTTCCAGAGTACCTGGCATATTTTTAAAAAATTAATGATAATCACAGATTCTGACAATAAAAATTGTATGGAAAATATTTGCTCTATAAATAGTTCTTTTGCTTTTGCTTCAATGGGTGCAAATAATGCATCACTGTCAGGATATGAGCCATACTGTTTTAGAATACACAATCAAGTTTATCACCATAATGAAACTTCATATCCTTCAGATGGTATCTCTCTGGAGTTTAGACATGGTCAAAGTGATGAGTAAAAGATTAGCAAGGCCAAAAAACCAAAGTTGCTCAGAAAGACTCATGATCAACATCAACAACCTCATGCATGAAATAAATGAATTAAGAAAATCATACAAGATGCTACATGAGATAGAAAAGGGAGCCCAATCTGAAGCAGCAGTGAAAGATATTGCTCCCACGGAAGTAACAATGCCAATTAAATATGATGATAATAGTGATCCAGATAGATATAACTATTTCTGTGTAAGCAAATTTGCCATCATATTAAGAAATGAAGATGAAGAACTGCTTTTGAAAGGGACACGTAAACCAAATCTCAATAATCCAAATGCCACTAAAGTGGAATAAATCAGTAATCTGATTCATACATTAGATGCAATGACATATCCTATTCTTTTATACATGGTGAAAAAGGCTGGGGAACACATATTGCATTAAGACTCAGAGATGACAGTAATATATATATATATATATATATATATATATATATATATATACATATATATATATATATATATATGGCTAATATGCTAAGTGTCCATCTGGGTAATGACATAACATAGCATTGTACCCTTTCTCCCAATTGTCTAGCCTCCTTAGAGATTCTGCATCCAAGGAACACAGGGGAAACACTTTATACTGTAACCAAATAAAGCTTTTTCCCATGCCCTATCTCTTTTGATCTTCACAGAAGTCCTGGAGTAGGTAGATAAGAAACTTGGTGGAATCTCATTTTCTTCTCATTAGCCAGAAAATGGAGATTTAGAAAACTTAGAAACTTGACTCGACTGAAAAGAAGTAAGAAATGGTGGACCTTGAAAATGACTTCAGGTTTTCTCACTGTGCAGAATATAGTCAAACACTGCTGCAGTTAAGTATTTTACCATTTGTTCTCCCTGTGTGATCTACAATAATAATGTGCTTCCTGTTAATATTTACTGCCGTGTTGCTGACAACAGCCTGAAAGACAAGTTGGGGTGCCTCACTGAGTTGTAAAAAGTTTAGCTAAATCAGAAATCAGGTCTAATTAAGTAAGTTTATTATCCTATCTAATAAAAGAGAAACATGCAAATTGACCATACCTCTGCTATGCCCACAAGCCATGCCCACAAGCCACACCCACAAGCCAATCAGGAGTGAGTATTCAGATTAATCAAACCAAAATTGAGGTTAATTTGCATATCCCAGTGCAGAGCAAAGACTGAAGACAGTGTGGAAGGAAGCCAAGTGCTGCAGAAGGGAGGGAAGCTGTAGAGAAGCAAGCAAGTGGGGTGGGAAGCAGGTAGGGCTGTGGAGAAGGGAGGGAAACAGGTGTGGCAGTGGAGATAGGAGAGAAGCAGTTAGGACAGTGGAAACCACTGCAGGAATCCCTATTCTTTCAGGAATCTTTCTGCAATGGGCTTCTAGACCTATCTAATAAAATAGTTATATGCAAATTGACCTTATCTCTCCTACACCCACAAGCTACACCCACCAGTCAATCTGAATGAGTATGCAAATTAACCCAACCAAGATGGCTACAGCCACAAAGAGAGCAGGAGGGAGACTTGGGTTGCCCTGGGCAATGTAGAAAGCCAAGCTTTCTGCAAACCCTGGCAGGCCCAGGCCTCCACTTAAGGCAACAAAGTTGCAATGGCTGCCTCCTGGGAGCAAGGCTTAGGTTGCCCCTGGTGATGGAGGAAGCCAAGCTCTCCACACACCCTGACCAGCCCAGACCTCTGCTTAAGCAACAAAGTTGCAATGGCTTGCTCCAAGCTACAAAATTTCAATTGTAGAAGATAAATATATCCCAGATACCAGGGCCTCTGCTTGGGTGGCCAGGGTGCGTGGCCAGCCTGCAAACCACCACAGGCCCCTCATCCAAGCCACCCCATACCCCAAGGAAACACCCACCTTGATCTAGCACACCCTTCATGGCAAGCCAGCTGGTCCCACACATGCAGCAGGCCTCTATCTTATCTAATAAAAGAGTGGAATGCAGACTGACTATCATTCCAATACACAAGATGACTGCCTCTATGTGGTCAAAAGATCTTGCCCTCATGTGGACACAAAATGGCACCACAAGATGGCCAACAGAAGAAGGCAGTGGTAGGGAACAGGCCTGCAAGTGAGAGCAGTTGGAGGTGATCAAGCCTGCAGGGGAGGCAGAAGGGAAGTTGTGGGTAATGAGGCCTGCAGGAAAGGGAACTTGGGGGAGACCCAGGCCTGCAGGGGAGGGCAGTTAGGGGTGACCAAGCCCACAGTGTAGGGCAGTTAGGGCCAAACAGGCTCACAGGGGAGCAGTTAGGCATCAATCAAACTGACAGGGGCATGGTTAGGGGGTGATCAGGCTGGCAGGCAGAAGTGGTTAGGGACAATCAGGAAGGCAGACAGGTGAGCAGTTGGGAGCCAGCAGTCCTTGATTGTGAGAATGATATCTGACTGCCTGTTTAGGCCAGACCCAGGTAGGCTCAGGCCTAAATGGGCAGTCAGCCATCCCTCAAGAGGACCCAGATTGGAGAGGGAGCAGACTGGGATGAAGGATACCCTCCCACACCTGAATTTCATGCACCGGGCCTCTAATATATCTATAAAAGGCTCAGTTGACTCATGCATGTGTGATACATATAAAGCTCTCACTGGCACCAATCACATACATGTGTTTTATCTGTCATTGTCAATTGTGAATTTGGTTGACACTGCTATTATAGAGAAAGGGCAAATAGTAATATTAAAATATTTATTCTAATTAATTTCCATTAACTAGTGTTAACATGTTATACCACTATATAACATGATATAAACTTTTATGCCCACTTAAAAAAAAGACATATGCATACACTTTTGGAGATTAACTTTCCTAATTATTTTAACAAAAATGAGTTCACACTATGCCGTATATTTCTGTACTTTTTCCTGTTCAATATAATCTGGACATCCCTCTGGATTCATTGATATAATTATAAGGAAGATGCTCATTGTGCCTAAAATACAGTGTGGGACAAAAGTAGTTTTACAGTATAACAAAACAGAGTTTATTCTTGTATTATTATTATTTATTACTTATTGGATTATTTTTCATACAAACAACTGTAAATGTACTGTTGCTCCACCTGTATCATTTTCCATTACTTATATTTTCCAGTTTCTTCTGATCTCAGCTTATCTCCCTATCTATTCTTTTCTATTACTATATCCCTTGTTTTGTGTTTAGTATATAATTATTTGAAATTATTTATTTGCTTACTGATTTATTTTCCATCATCACTAATATTTGAGCCACAATACATATACTTTCATTTAGAATGTACTTTAATTTCAACACTTAGAAGATGAACTTTGTAAATTTTAAATGTTTCTTAAGTTAATAATGAATCAATTCATTTCTTTTTTTATAGTTGCTTAGCATTTCACAACATGAGTGTGATTTAACTTATTCATCCAGTCTCCTATTAATTGACAATGTAGTTTACTGATTTATTATTGTCACTTATAAACATTCTTAAACATATTGCTTTAAATATTTGAGTTTTATATTACTTGATATATTCACCAAGCTGAGATATTATGGTTAAAGGATATATATGTGAGTGTGTGTGTGTGTGTGTGTGTGTATGTGTGTGTGTGTGTGTGTGTTTCAATTTTAGTAGATACTGCTAAAACTTCTTCTAAGGGGTTATAGTATTTCATACTTTTGCCAGCATGTATAAGAATTCCCATTTTCCCACATTCTAATCAGCACTGCTCATATGTCTCACACAGACATGCACATATTTTTGCTAACCTAAACAGTTTAAATATATAATTGTCACTCTTGTTTCTGTTTTCACTCTTCCTGACTACTAGTGAAGTTAAATATCTTTTCTGTTATATTAATATCTATGTCCATTGGCATCTCTTCCTTTGTGACTTGCTGGTTTATATCACTGTCAAATTGTATTGGTTGTGTGTTGTTGTTTTTTTGAACTTAACATAATTTATTTATTGTTGTATATATTATAAATATTTTCCAGTCTTATCTGTTCCTAGAGTTTATTTATAGTATATTTTCCCAGGTTGAATATTTAAATTTCTTTGTAAATAAATCTTTTAATCTTTTCCTGAATATTTTTCTTTATTGCTCCTGAAGGTCTACTCTACCACCTGGAATACAAATATTCTCCTACTTGTTTTGCAAATATTGTATTATTTTACATTTGTATCTTTAATCCACCTATAATTTAGTTTTGTAAATGTCATAACAAAATGATTTAATTGCTTTTATACAGATGGGTAACTGATAATGCCAAATGTATTTTTCAAACACACAACAATGTGAAATGCCATCTTTTTAATATATTTTTTTCCATTTTGAAACTTTATTCAATCACATAAATGAATTTGCTCATCTTGTAAAAATAGACATCCTAAATATACAAATTTGAATATACTGAAGCTTCAAAGTATATTTTAAATTTTGTTGGGTGGGTCCTCCCTCATTAGTCATTTATTATTTTAAAATTTTGGACAATTTTGTATTGAAACTTTAAAATTTATTAACCTTTTAAAATAGGTATTCTGATAATCTGTTAAAATTAACTTTATGTGATCATTTGGAAAGTTGATAGATTAATTATACTGAGTTAACTTTATGGTTGGTTTCCCATCACTAATTTCTTTAGTTTGTTTGCAGGGTGTTAAATAAGTTTTCTTTTTTAATCTTTATTGTTGAAAATGTCTTCTAGACCACTCCCATTCTCTGCTCCCCCAGACCCTCACCATCCATTGTCTGCATCTACTAGTTATGTATATATGCATACATATTCATTGGTTGATCTCTTTCCACCCACCCTCCTCTGCCTTCCCTCTGAGGTTCAAGAGTCTGTTCATGCTTCTATGACTCTGGGTCTATTTTGAATGATCAGTTTATTTGGTTTATAAAATTCCACATATGAGTGAGATCATGTGATACTTACCTTTCTCTGATTTGCTTATTTTGCTCAGCATAATACTCTACAGGTCCATCCATGCTGTTGCAAATGGTAAGAGTTCTTTCCTTTTTATTGTTGTGTATTATACCATTGTGTAAATATACCACAATTTTTTAATCCACTCATTTGCTGATGGACACTTAGGCTATTTCCAAGTCTTAGCTATTGCAAATTGTGTTGCTATGAACACAGGGTGCATATATTTTTTCTGATGAGTATTTCAAGTTTCTAGGATATATATTCCTAGAAGTGGGATGATTGGTTCAAATTTGAGTTCCATTTTTAATTTCTTGAGAAAATGCCATACTGTTTTCCACAGTAGCTGTACAAGTCTGCATTCCCACCAGCAAGGTACTAGAGTTCCCTTTTGTCCATAACCCTGTCCTTGGTTGATTTATTGATGATAGCCAATTCTGACAGGTGTGAGGTGATATTTCATTGTCATTTTGATGTGCATCTTTCAGATGATTAGTGACTGATCATTTTTTCATAAGTCTGTTATCTTTCTGTATGTCTGCTTTGGAGAAGTATCTATTTAGGTTCTTTGCCCATTTTTAAATCGGATTTTTCTTCTTTTTGTTAAGTTGTATGAGTTCCTTATATATTTTGGAGACTAATTCCTTAACAGATGTATCATTGGCAAATATGTTCTCTCATGTAATGAGGTTTCTTGTTATTTTTACAATGATTTTTTTTTTTTGCCAGAAAGAAGCTTTTGATTTTCATGTAGTTCCATTTGTTTATTTTCTCCTTAATTTCCTTTGTCCTAGGAAATATATTGGTGAATATATTGCTACTAGAGATGTCTGAGAATATAGTGCCTATGGTTTCTTCTAGGACTTTTATGGTTTCCTATCTTACTTTTAAGTCTTTTACCCATTTTGAGTTTATTCTTGTGTATGGTGTAAGTTGGTGGTCTAATTTCATTTTTTGAATGTATTTATACAATTTTCCCAACACCATATATTAAAGAGAGTGTCTCAGCTCCAGTGTATTCTCTTGCCTCCTTTGTCAAATATTCATTGAGTGTAATGGCTTGAGTCAATTTCTGTGTTTTGTTCCATTGATTTATGTGCCTACACTTGTGCCAGTACCAGGCTGTTTTGAGATCAGTAGTTTTGTAGTGTAACTTGATATCTGGTACTGTGATTCCTCCAACTTTTTTCTTGTTTCTCATGATTGCAGCAGTTATTCAGAATTGTTTTGGTTCCATGTAAATTTTTGGAGTGTTTGTTCTATGTCTGTGGAATATATTGTTGGTACTTTAATAGGGATTACATTGAATGTATAGATTGCTTTGGGTAGTATAGACATTTTAATGATGTTGATTTTACCAATCCATATCCTTCAATTGTTAATGTTTTCCTCTATCTCTTTTTTCAATATCCTTTAGTTTTCTGTGTACGAGTCTTTTATCTCCTTGGTTAAGTTTATTCCTGAGTATCTTAAATTTTTGTTGCAATTGTAAATGGGATTATCTTTTTTAGTATCTCTTTCTGAGAGTTTAAAAATTCTATTGATTTTTGGGTGCTAATTTTTTTCATGCTACGTTTCCAAATTAATTTATTAATTCTTGTAGTTTTTTGATGGAATCTTTAGAGTTTTATGCACAGTATCATGTCATCTGCGAATAATGAGAGCTTTACTTCTTCTTTTCCAAATGAATGTTTTTTATTAATTCTTGTCTGATCACTATGGCTAGCACTTCAAATACTATGTTGAATAGAACTGGTGAAAGTGGGCATCCCTGTCTTGTTCCTGTTGTTAGGGGAAATGGTTTTACTTTTGCCCATTGAGTATGATGTTGGCTGTAGGTTTGACATACATGGCTTTTATTATGTTGAAGTATATTCCCTCTATCCCCACTTTGCTGAGAGTTTTTTATCAGGAAAGGTTGTTGAATTTTTGTCAAATACTTTTACTTTGTGGATTGATATGATCATGTGATTTTTTTCTTACAATCTGTTTATGTGGTCTATGACATTTATTAATTTGCAAATATTTTACCAACCTTGTATCCACAGAATAAATCCCACTTGGTCACGATGTATGATCTTTTTAATATATTGCTGGATCGGGTTTGCTAAAAAATTTTTGAGGACTTTTAGCATATGTGTTCATCAGGGATATTGGCCTTTAGTTCTCTTTCTTTATTCTGTCTTTATCTGGTTTTGCAATTAAGGTGATGACGGTCTCCTAGAAAGCATTCAGATATGTTCCTTGCTCTGGAAATTTTTGGAAATGTTTGAGGATTATAAGCGTTAATTCTTCTTTTAATATTTCATAAAACTCCCCTGTGAATCCATCTGGACCAACATTTTGTTTCCTGGGAGTTTTTATTTATTTATTTTTATTACTGCTTCAATTTCATTATTAGTTATATGCCTGTTTAGGTTTTTTATTCTTCCTGTTTGAGTTTGGAAGCTTGTATTTTTAGGGGAATATGACCATTTTGTCTAGGCTGTCCAGTTTGTTGGAATAAAGTTGTTCATAGTATTATATTACAATTTATTATAGTTCTTTCCAGTCAATTGATACTTCAACTCTCATTTCAGATTTTATTTACTTGGATATTATTTTTTTTGTTTTCTTTTCTGGTGAGCCTGGTTAGAGTGCCATCAATATTTTTATATTTCCAAAGAAGCAGCACTTGTTCTTATTGATTTTTTTGTATTTTTTTTAACTCTATGTAATTTATTTCTGCTCTGTCCTTTATTATTTCTTTCATTCTACTTGTTCTGGATTTTTCTTGTTGTTCTCTTTCTAATTCTGTAAATTGTGGTTTTATATAACATAATACCAGTTTTTCTAGTTATTTATTTATTTGTTATTATTATTTTAGTTAAGCCTCTAGTACTCTGAACTTCCCTCTAAGGACTGTAGTTACTGTGTCCCATGGGTTTTCAATTGTTATGTGTTCATTTTCAATTGTTTCCAGGATATTTTTTGTTCTTTGGTAACCCATTTATTGTTTAATAGCATGCTATTTAACTTACAAGTATTTGATTTTTTTTATTAATGTATTACATGGATGCATATTTTGCCATTGTCCCCTCCACTCCACTCCCATGCATGACCTAAAACCCCCAGAGTCCTGCATCCATTGGTTAGGTTTATATGCATACATGTAAGTCATTCAGTTGATCTCTTATTTACCCCATTTCTCCCTAAAGTTCCACTATAATTTGACAGTGGGTTTGATGTTTTACTGCCTCTATATCTATATTTTTGTTCATCAGTTTATAATGTCATTCATTATCCATAAATGATTAAGATCATGAGGTAATTTTCTTTCATTGACTGGTTTATTTTACTTAGCATAGTTCCATTTAGGTTGCTGCAAATGCTAAGAATTCCTTCTTTTTTATCACAGCATAATATTGCATTGTGTAGATGTACCATAGTTTTCTGATCCACTCATCTGCTGATTGGCATCTGGGCTGTTTCCAAGTTTTAGCTATTGTAAATTGTGCTGCTATGAACATAGGGGTGAATATGTCCTTTCTGATTGGTGTTTCTAGTTTCTAAGGATATAGTCCTAGGAGTGGGATTACTGGGTCAAATGGGAATTCTATTTTTAGTTTTTTGAGGAAACTCCATACTGTTCTCTGTAGTGGCTGCACCAGTCTGCATTTACACCAGCATATGTAAGGGTTTATTTTTCTCCAGATCCTCACCAACACTTGTCGTTTGTTGATGTGTTGATGATAGCCATTCTGACAAGTGTAAAACCGTATCACATTGTTGTTTTGATTTGCATCTTTTGAATGATTAGTGACTTTGAGCATGTTTTCATGTGTTTCTTGGCCTTTCTTCTGTTTTCTTTTGAAAAGATTCAATTTAGGTCCATTGCACATTGTTTATTGGATCATTTATCTTCCTTTTATTAAGTTGTATAAGTTGGCTGTAGATGTTGGAGATTAAACCTTTATCAGTGACAACATTTGCAAATATGTTCTCCCATATAGTGGGATTTCTTGTTGTTTTGTTTGTGGTTTCTTTTGCTGAGCAGAAGCGTTTTATTTTGATGTAGACCCATTTGTTTATTTTCTCTTTAGCTTCCATGGCCCTAGGAGCAGTATCAGTGAAGAAGTTTCTTTGGCATATCTATGAGATCTTGTTGCCTGTGGATTTTTCTAGTATTATTTATGGTTTCTCATCTTATGTTTAAGTCCTGTATCCATTTTGAGTTTATTTTTGTGTATGGTATAAATTGGTGGTCTAGTTTCATTTTTTTTTTGCATGTATCTGTCCAATTTTCCCAACACCATATATTGAAGAGACTGTCTTTAACTGCATTGTATATTCATGCCTCCTTTTTCAAATATTAATTGAGCATAGTGGTTGGGGTCAATATCTGGATTCTATACTCTATTCCATTTGTCTATACCAGGCTGCTTTGAGAACAGTGGCTTTGTAATACAGCTTGAAATCTGGTATTGAGATCCCACCTACTTATTTTTTTTTCTCAGGATTGGTCTGGCTATTCGGGGTATATTTTGTTCCAGATGAATCTTTGGAGAGTTCCTTCTAGGTCTATGAAATATGCCATTGGTATTTTAATGAGGAGTGCATTGATTCTATAGATTGCTTTGGATAGTATGGGCGTTTGGATGATGTTGATTCTCCCAATCCATGAACATGTTAAGCTCATACATCTTATACGTCTTCCTTTATCTTTTTTTTCAGTGTCCTGTAGTTTTCCGAATATAGGTCTTTTACCTCCTTAGTTAACTTTAATCCTAGGTATCTTAATTTTTTGGTGCAATGTAAATGTTTAACCTCTCTTTCTGTAAGTTCACTATTAGAGTATAGAAATGCAAGAGATTTGTTGGCATTAATTTTGTATGCTGCTATATTGCCAAATTCATTTATTATGTCTAATAGATTTTGATGGAATCTTTCAGGGTTTTTATGTACAGTATCATGTCATCTGCAAATAAGGACAGCTTTATTTCCTTTTTTCCGATTTGGATGCCTTTTATTTATTCTTCTTATCTAATTACAATGGCTAATACTTCCAGCACTAAGTTGAACAGGAGTGGTGAGAGTGTGCATCCCTGTCTTTTTCTTCTTCTTAAGGGAAAATGCCTTTGATTTTTGCCCACTGAGTATGATGTTAGCTGTGGGTTTATCATACATGGCTTTTATTATGTTGAGGTATGATTCTTCTATTCCCACCTTGTTGAGAGTTTTTATCAACAAAAGATGTTGGATTTTGTCAAATGCTTTTTCTGCATCAATTGCTATGACTGTAAGTTTAATCTGTTTATGTGATGTATCATTTTTATTGATTTGTGGATATTGTACTATCCTTGCATTCCTGGGATAAATCCTACTTGGTCATGGTGTATGATCTTTCTAATATACTGCTGGAACCAATTTGCTATAATTTTGTTGAAGATTTTGGCATCTATATTCATGAGGGATATTGGTCTGTAATTCTTTTTCATTGTATTGTACATATCTACTTTTGGTATTAGAATGATGCTGGCTTCATAGATGGAGCTTAGAAGTGTTCCTTATTGAATATTTTGGAATAGTCTGAGGAGGATAGGTTTTAATTCTTCTTTAATGTTTGGCAAAAATCCCCTATGTAGCTGTCTGGCCCCAAACTTTTGTTTGCTGGAAGCTTTTTGATGACTGCTTTAATTGCTTCCATAGTTATTGGCCTACTGCGATGATTAGATTCTTCCTGATTGAGCTTTGGAAGGTTATATTTTTCTAGGAATATGTCCATTTCCTGCAGTTTGTCCAGTTTTTTTGGACTAGTGTTGTTCATAGTATTTTTTAGCAATGCTTTGTTTTTCGGTGGAGTCTGTTGTTATTTCACCTTTTTCATTTCTGATTTTGTTTATTTGGATCCTCTCTCTTTGCTTCTTGGTGAGCTTAGCTATGGGTTCATAAATCTTGCATATCCTTTCAAAGAACCAGCTCTTTATTTTGTTGATCTTTTGTATTGTTTCTTCTGTCTCCATGTTGTTTATCTTCATTCTGATCTTTATTATTTCCATCCTTCTACTTATGGTTAGCTTTTCTTGTTGCTCTCTTTCTAACTCTTTGAGCTGTAGGGTTAGGTAGTTTATTACCATTGTTTCTTGTTTTTTTGTAGTAGGCTTGTAGAGCTATGAATTTCTATCTCAAGACTGCTTTTACTGTGTTCCATAGATTTCAGATTGTTGTGTTTTCATTGTCAGTTTTTGCCATAATGTTTTTGTTTGTTTTTATTTCTTCCTTGATTTGTCTGGTTAATAGTATGTTGTTTGGTCTGCAGATATTTTATTCTTTTTGATTGTTTTTATTGTAGTTGATTTCCATTTTTTTGCCATTGTCATCTGAGAAGATATTTGATATGATTTGTGTCTTCTTGAATTTCAAGAGACTTTATCTATGTCTCAACACATGGTTTATCTTTGAAAATGGCCCATGTGCACTTCAGAATGTATATTCTGTGGCTTTGGGTTGAAATATTCTGAATATGCCAATTAATTCCATGTGGTCTAGTGAGTCATTTAGGATTGATACTTTTTTGCTGATTGTTTTTTTAGAGGATTTGTCCAATGGTGATAGTGGGATATTAATGTCCCCTACTATGATTGTATTACTGTCAATCTCTCCCTTGATATCCTCCAGAAGTGTTTTTTTTTAATTTATTTTTTATTTGGGTGTTCCTGTCTTGGGTGCATATATGTTTATCATAGTTATTTCTTGTTGAATTGCTCACTTTAATATTATGAAATGGCCTTCCCTATACCTTTTAGTCCTTCACTTTGAGATGTAATTCGTCAGATATAAGTATTGCTACCCAAGCTTTTTTTTTTTTTCATTTCCATTTGCCTGAAAAACTGTTTTCCATCCTTTTACCCTCAGTTTGTGTGCATCTATTTTTCTGAAGTAGGTTTCTTATATACAGAAGATAGAAGATATATAGGTCATGTTTTCTTATCCAATCCATTACCCTAAGTCTTTTAATAGGAGCATTTAGTCCATTTATGTTTAATGTTATTATTGATAGGTACTTATTTTTTGACATTTTTATTCTTTACCCCTGTGTTCCTTCTTTGCTTCCTATTTCGTTTTTTTAATGCAGACCCGTTAGTATTTCTTGCATTGCTGGTTTGCTGGTAATACATTTCCTTAGTTCTTTTTTGTCTGTGAAGCTCCTTATTTCACCTTGGATTTTGATTGATAGCCTTGCTGGTTATAGTATTCTTGGATAACTTTGCATTACTTTGTATATTTCACTCCATTCCCTTCTGAACTGATGAATTTCTGTTGAGGAATTAGTTGCTAGTCTCATGGGAGTTCCTTTGTAGGTACTTTCTGTCTCTCTCTGGCCACTTTTAAGATTCTTACTTTGTCATTGGTGTTTACCAATTTAATTATAATGTGACTTGGCATTGGTCTTTTGGGGTTCATTTTACTTGAGACTCTGTGAACTTCTTAGATTTGTGTGGGATTTTCTTTCCTCCGTCATGGAATTTTTCTGTCATTATTTCTTCATACAGATTTTTCATTCCTTGTTCACTTTCCTTTCCTTCTGGAACCTCTGTTATGCAGATGTTGTTTCATTTCATGTTGTCCCAAAATTCCCTTATGCTTTTCTCCTGCTTTTTAATTTTTTCTTTCTAGAAGCTGCTCTAATTGCCTATTTTTTTCTATTTGTCTTCTAGCTCACTAATGTGGTCTTCTGCCTCTTCTAGTCTACTTCTGATGCTTTCTTTTCAGTTCCTTACAGCAGCAATGTCATTTTTCATTTCTTCTTGGTTCTTACTCATATTGTTGAAATTGTCTTCCATTCTTTTCAGCCACCTTATGACCATTTCTCTGAATTCTTTCTGTGGCAGTTGCATGCCTCCATTTTGTTTATTTCCTTTTCTGATGATGCCTGCTTTTCTTTCATATGCAGGCTATTTCCTTATCTCTCCATGGTCTCTCTTCTCCAGATGTCTGGTTATGTAGTTCTCTCTCTCTTGCATCAATTTAATGGCACAAATTACATCACCATGTGCAACACACAAGGCACTGAACAGAAATATATTTACAATATTAATACTCAGAAGTAAAGGTGACCCCCAGAGTGAGACAAATTAGGGGATAGGAGAGAAAGATGAGGAGAGAAAAGAAAAAAAATGCAAAGAAAGGAGTGCCAAAATGAAATTGGGATTAGGGAAAAAAAACAAAAGAGAGAAAGAAAAGCAAGAGAAAAAAGAAAGATAATTAGAAAGAGAAGGGGAACAAATTATATATATGGGGAGAACACTCCTACAGAAAATCCACTAATCCCAACAAATGCCAACAGCAAGTACCTGGAGATTAATATAAACTACAAACAATAATTAATATCAAGTGATATGAAGAAAACAGAAGTAAAAAACAAATAAAATCTAAATAAACAAAAAAAGAAAGCAAAACAAAAAGAATATGCAAAACAATCTCTCAAAAAAAGTATAAAAATGATATAATCAACATTCAAGCAAACAACAATAAAAGGACAGAGAGAAAAAAATATTTTGGATAGTGAAGACAGAGAAGAGAGAGTTGTGTATTCAAACTGGAGCAGGGGATTGGAAATTAGATATATAAGTAGGGTGAAATTTTAACAGGGGATAAAAAGAAAGAATAGGGGAAATCTAAATTAGAAAAAGAGTAAGAGAAATAGGACAACAAAAATGTTAGAAAGAGAGTGATGGCATAAATGTAGTGTTGGGATAGAGTAAAATGATGCTAAATGAAAAATAGAATGTAGAACTCTAATCCCAAAGTAAAATAAAGAGAAAATAAAATGCCAGTTTTCTTTTCAAAAAGGTAAAATAGTAGTAGTAATAATACGCATTGAAAATAAAAATATAACAATTAAAAAGTTAAAATCAAGTGAGGAAAAAAAATAGTTCCTGGAGTAAAAGGTGAAAAAATTAAAAATTAAAAAATTAAAAATAATAAAATAGAATGTACAGTAGTGAAGGTCATTCACTTCCTCTATTATTCTGTTTGGCATTCCTGTTCCCAGTCAGGACAGTATTGAGTTCCACTGCTGCTCAGTGTGGTAAGCCAGGATCCTATATTGGGTGTATGTATGTTTGCCAGAGTTTTAGCTTCTTGTTTTATCAATCCCTGTAGTATTATGAAGTTGATTTCTTTATTTTTTGCTGTGGTCTTCACTTTGAGATCCTTTTTATCAATTATAAATATTGCTACCTAAGCTGTTTTTTATTTTATTATTATTATTTCCATTTGTTTGAAACATTTTTACCAACCCTGGGAGCCTGTTTAAGATCCTACTCTTCTATTCTATCTACTAACTCCAGGCTTCTTGTTAAGTACTCAGGTTTTGGCTACTGTCAGGCACTGTCTTTTGTTTTTGCAGCACCTTGTTGGAAGCTCCAAGCTTTCCACATGTTTTCTTCTTGTGTCTGTCTCCATAAGTCTTGTCTAAAAGCAGGCAGGGCCTATCTGCCAGCTGTTGGTTTTAAACACTCAAGTTTCTGTTTTTGACAAGGCTTTAGGTAGGGTTGGTGCTGTTTCACTTTCAGATAATTATATGGGTATTTTTTCAGTACTCCTCCACTAATTGCCCAAAATATTACTCTGGTCTTGATTGGTCCAATGTCCTTGTATGGGGTTGACTGGCAACTTGGAGATTTTATCAGTCTAGTTCCCAGAGTAGCAAGGTGGACTAGTCCCTGTCTCAATCCAATCACTGAGGACTTCTTGAAATTATTCAGACTCATAAGCTTGGCCTCTGCATTTCTTTCCTCTGTAAATCTCAAAATGTAGGATGTAGTAGTCTGTATTATCTGTCTTAAGGCCACTGGGTGGGGCTAGCTCCTCCAGGAACCAATGCCCTTATAGGTTTGGAAGCTAAATAATGCTCCACTGCAGGACTCCTGGCCATATCTCCCTACCCTACTTCTCCTCATTCATCTCAAGTCTGTACCTCTCTCCCTACACCAAATCCTTGGGGTGAGTGTTTGCAATGGAAGTCCTGTGTTCCAGGTTTAGAGAATAAAGCAAGGACAAAACAAAAAAAACAACAACAATGAAACTGTGGATTTCTCTCCCCCAGAAGTATGCTGCTCAGGCTGCCTTTTGCAGTGTAGCTGTGGTCTTGGGTCCAGATTTCCTGGAAGCCAGCAGTCCTGTGGCTTTTTCTTTTTGCAGTTAGATGTTACACCTATTGCCAAGGGATACAGCTTTGCTGCAAAGCATCTTCCTCCTTACCTTCTTGGCCTTTTGGCCAGCTGCCCCTATCAAGCCCATGTCCCTATTCCTTCCAATCTCCAGATGTACTCTGTTCTTCCTTACTAATAATTGTCTTCTCAGCTATATCTAACCCATTAATTCTGAGTGGATGTTCTCCAATTTAGTTGTAGTACCTGTCTGGCCCTATTCAGCTGTCATTTTCTCCCTCCAAGCATGTTGCCTTTTAAAATTAGATATTATCCTGCCCAGCTGGTGTGACTCAGTGATTGAGTATGGACTATGAACAAAAAGGTCACTTGATTGGGAAAACAGATCACTTGTCCAGGTAGCAGGATGGATCCTCAGTGGAGACCATGCATTAGGCAGCCAATAGATGTTTCACTCTCATCAATGTTTCTGTCTCTGTATGCCTCTACCTTCCTCTCTCTCTAAAATCAATATATATATATATATATATATTTAATTGGATATTATCCTAACTTATCCCTTGCTTGTAGAGGATATGCAGGCTTATATGTATCTGTGTGATCTGTATCTTTCTCTTCCCTGGTCTGCTCAGTGATGTAACATATTCTTTCTATTGAAAGAGTAGAATACAGGATACTTTATACTGTTCCTAAATGCAAACGTGGTAACTCTCAAGTGGATAAAGTTCTTGATGAATTTTCCACTTGTCTGTGGCAAAATAAAAATAAAACACTATAGTGCATTTTCATAAATTTATATTGATTCAGTTTGAATATCATTAATTTATTCTTTAAATTTTGCCTGTTTTGATGAAATAATAATTGGAGTAAAAAGTAGTCTTGATCTTGGCAAAATAAGACTTCTGGTTGTAAATCTCTCAAAATATCTCTATATATAAAAGGCTAATATGCTGTGTCCAACTGGTTGCTATGACACACACTGACCACCAGGAGGCTACTGTGGTGTGCACAGAGAAACAGCACGATGGATTTGGCGCCCACAAAATAACACTCAGCCTTTCCCAAGTGGGACACAGGCCCAGAGCAACACCCCATCAAATTGCAGCCAATACTGCCATGACCTCCTGGTGCAAAATGCAGCCCACAGCCCAGCCCAGACAGAAATGGTAGCTGTGTACACTGGGTAATGATTTCATATAGCAATGCCCAGCTTCCTTTCCCTAGAGTTACCTAGCCTCCTTGCAGTTTATTGAGCCCAGGAACACAACTCTTTTTATAGCTAGGGGGAAACATTTCACACTTTAACAAATGTCTATGAAGCATATTCTCATGCCTCATCTCATTTGATCCTCACAGAAGATCTGGAGTAGGTAGATAGGAGACTCGGTGGACTCTTTATTTTCTTTTCAATTAGCAGAAAATGGAGATTATAAAGCTTAGAAACTTGACCCAACTGAAAAGTAAGAAATGTTGGGCCTTGAAAATGACTTCAAGTTTTCTTACTGCACAGAATATAGTCAAACACTGCTGCAGTTAAATATTTTACCTTTTGTTCTTCCCTGTGTGACCTAAGTAATAATGTGCTTCGTGTTGATATTTACTGCTATATTACTGACAATTACCTGAAAGAGAAGTTGAGGTTTTTCACTGGGCTGCAAAATGTTTAGCTAAATTAGAAAGCAGGTCTAATTAAGCAAGTTTATTCTATATCTATAAAAGGCTAAGTTGAATCATGCATGCACCAATCAAAAGAGTGTGTCTCCATCTGTCATTGTCTATCATGAATTTGGTTAACACTTCTATTATACAGAAAGGGTGAATAGCAATATTAAAATATTTCTTCTAATTTATTTTTTTTCAATGTGCATAAATCAGGGCACCAGGACACTATTTAAAAAATAAAACCATAAAATTCCAAAGCCTTGCAGCTCAATAAATTCTGAAATCTTGGGGGAAAGGACTTCATTGTATTCTGCACTTTATCACTACTAAATAGCAAAGTGCTTATACTACTATGATGCCCATGACTTGGAGATTTAAATTATGAGGTATATAGACTAAGTCCAGCTTCTTTATTTTATTTTTTTTTAGTTATTTTGCCTTTTTTTTTAAATTAAGTTCTTTATAGTTTAAAATATAATAGGTCTCCTTTTTCCCCTATTGACCTCTTCCCGCTTCCCTCAACCTCCAGCACATGCCAGCCCCCACCTCTGTGTCCATTGGTTAAGCTCTCATGCATGCATACAAGTCCTTTGGTTGATCTCTTACCCCTTCACACTTCACCTTCCCTCACAGGATGGATAGTCTTTTTGATGCTTCTAAGACTCTGGTTCTATTTTTGTTCATCAGTTTATGTTGTCCATTATATTTTACATATGAGTAAAATAATGTGATATTTACTTTTCACCGACTTGGCTTATTTCACTTAGCATACTGCTCTCCAGGTCCATCCATGCTACTGCAAATGGTGAGAATGCCTTCTGTTTTACAAGAGCATAGTATTCCATTGTGTAGATATACCAGTTTTCTAATCCACACATCTGATTATAATCACTCAGGCTATACACAAATCTTAGCTATTGTAAATCTTAGCTGCTATGAACATAGAAGTGCATATATCCTATCTGATTGGTGTGTCTGTTTTCTTAGGATATATTCCTGGAAGTGGGATTACTAGGTCAAATGGAAGTTTGATTTTTAATTTCAGTGGTTGTACCAGTCTGCATTCCCAACAACAGTGCAAGAGGATTTCTTTTTCTCTGAATTCTCACCAGAATTTGGCATTTGTTTATTTGTTGATGATAGGCTGTGAGGTGATGCCTAATTGTTCTTTGGATTTGTATCTCTCAGGTGATTAGTGACATTGAGCATGTTTTCCTGTGTCTCTTTGCAATCAGTTTGTTCTCTTCCTAAATGTATTTATTTAGGTCCTTTGCCCATTTATTGGATTGTTTATCTTCCTTTTGTTAAGTTGAATGATTCCTGTAAATTTTGGATATTAAACCCTTATCAGAGATAGCATTGGAAAATATCTTCTCCATGCAGTGGGCTTCCTTGTTTGTTTTATTGTTGTTGTTGATGGTCTCTTTTGCTGTGAAAAAGCTTTTTATTTTGATGTAATCCCATTTGTTTATTTTCTCCTTAGTTTCCATTGCCCTAGGAACTGTATCTGTAAATATATTGCTATGACAAATATCTGCTATTTTGCTGCCTGTGGATTCTTCTAGGATTTTTATGGTTTCACATTTTATGTTTAAATGCTTTATCCGTTTTTATTTTATTTTTGTTTATGGTGTCAGTTGGTGGTCTAGTTTCATTTTTTTTTTTTTGCATGTATCTGTCAAATTTTTCCACACTGTTTACTAAAGAGACTGCCTTGACTCTATTATATGTTTTGCCTCCTTTGGCAAATATTAATTGAGCAAAATAGCTTGGGTCAATCTCTGGGCTCTCTGTACTGTTCCATTAGTCTACATGTCTGTTCTTGTGCCAGTACCAGGCAGTTTTGAGTAGAGTGGCCATGTAATATAGTTTCATATCTGATATTGTGATTCATCCTACATTGTTCTTCTTTTTCAAGATTGTTACAGCTATTTGTGGTCTTTTTTTATTTCAGGTGAATTTTTGGAGAGTTTGACCTAGGTATTTGAAGTATGCCTTCGGTATTTTAAAGATATTGCATTGAATCTATAGATTGTTTTGGGTAATATGGACATTTTCATGATGTTGATTATACCAATCCATGAACATGCTATGTTCTTCCATCTGTTTATGTTTTCCTCTATCTCTTTTTTTTTTTTTTGGTATCCTATAATATTCTGAGTACAGGTCTTTTATCTCCTTTGTTAAATTTATTCCTAGATATCTTTATTTTTTTGGTGTATTGGTAAATGGAATTTTTTTCGTTTGTTTTATTTTGTTTCTCTTTCTTTGAGTTCTTTATTGGTGTATGAAAAGCCATAGATTTCTGGGAGTTAATTTTGTATCCTGCTAATTCATTTTAAAATTGAAATGAATTTATTTAAAAATAGTAGTTTTTTTAAATTAAATCTTCAGGGTTTTCTTTGTACAATATTATCATGTAATCAGTAAGTAATTTTACTTCTTTTCCAATTTGTATGTCTTTTATTTCCTCTTCTTGTCAGATCATTATAACTAGCACTTCCAGTACTATGTTGAAAAGGTATGTTGAAAGTGGGCATCCCTGTATTGTTCTTTCTCTTTTCCCATTGAGTATGATGTTGGCTGTATGTTTGCCATGTAAGACATTTATTATGTTGAGGTATGACCCCTCTATACCCACTTAGCTGAGTTTTTATCAGGAAAAAGAAGTGGGTTTTGTCAAATGCCTTTTCTGCATCACTTGATATGATTTTATGATTTCTGTCTCTCAATTTTTTTATGTGATTTATCACATTTATTAATTTGCAGATATTGGACCAACCTTGCATTCTTAGAATAAATACTACTTGGTTATGGTGTATGATTTTTCTAATGTAAAGCTGAATCTGATTTGCTAGAATTTTGTTGAAGATTTTGGCATCTTTGTTCATGGGGATATTGGCCTGTAATTTTCTTTCTTTATAATGTCTTTATCTGGCTGTGGGATTAGTGTAATTCTGGCTTCATAGAAAAAGCTTGGAAGTGTGCTTTCCTCTTGAGTTTTTTGTAATAATCTGAGAAGGATAGGTTATAGTTCTTTGAATGTTTGCTAAAACTCACCTATGAAGCCTTCTGACCCTGGACTTTTGTTTGTTGGGAACTTTTTCAATTTCCTCCTTAGTTATTGGCCTGTTGATATTTTTTGATTCTTCATGATTGAATTTTGGAAGGTTGTATTTTTCTAGGAATATGTTTGTTTCCTCTAGGTTAGTGGTCATCAAACTACAGCTTGTGAGCTACATGCGACTAATGAGTTTGCTGACCATTGCTCTAGGTTGTTTAGCTTGTTAGACTAGAGTTGTTCCTAATATATATATATATTTACAATATTTTGTGGTTCTGTGAAGTCTGTGTTATTTCACCTCTTTTATGTCTGATTTTGTTTATTTGGGATCTTTCTCTTTACTTCTTGGTTATCATGCTTAGAGGTTCATCAATCTTGCTTATCCTTTCAAAGAACCAGCTCTTGGTTTCATTGATCTTTTTATTTATTTTATTTTTGTCTCTGTTCAATTTATTTCTGCTCTGATCTTATCTCCTTCCTTTTGTTCACTCTGGGCTGTTCTTTCTCTCTTTTTAATTCTTTAAGTTGTAGAGTCAGATAATTTATTTCTAGTTTTTCTTGTTTTTTTGAGGTAGGTCTGTAATGCAATGAACTTCCCTCTAAGGATTGGTTTCACTGTGTTCCATAGGTTTTAGATTATTGTGTTTTTTATTGTAATTCCTTTCCAGGATATTTAAATTTCTTGTTTTTATCTCCTTGGTAACCAAATCATGGCTTACTTGCATTGAATTTTTTTATTGTTTTTATTATAGTTGAATTCTAATATGCTTTGTGGTCTGTGAAGATACTTGATATGATTTCAATCTTGAATTTGTAGAGTCTGCCTGTGACCCAATATGTGGTCTGTCTTTGAATATATCCCATGTGCACTTGAGAAGCATTATATTCTGCAGCTGTGGGGTAAATTTTC
Organism: Lasiurus borealis; assembly: GCA_004026805.1. NCBI lineage: Eukaryota > Metazoa > Chordata > Mammalia > Chiroptera > Vespertilionidae > Lasiurus > Lasiurus borealis. Next base: position 25,602 of record PVJN01001665.1, read on the forward strand.
TAAATTTCAATTAAGTCCATCTGATCTAGTGAGTCATTTAGGATTGCTGTTTCTTTGCTGATTTTCTGTCTAGAGGATTGATCCAGTGATGTCAGTGGGGTGTTAAAGTCCCCTACTATAATCATATTGCTTTCAACCTCTCCCTTGATTTCTTCCAGAAGTTTGTTATGTGTTTGAGTGCTCCTGAAATGGGTGCATATGTTTACCAGAGTTATATCCTTTTGTTGTATTGATTCCTTTAGTTTTATGAAGTGGCCTTCCTTATCTCTTGCTACAGCCTTTACTCTGAGGTATATTTTGCCAGATATATGTATTGTTATCACAGCTTTTTTTCTTTAATTTTCATTTGCCTGAAAGACATTTTTCCATCCCTATACTTTTAGTCCGTATAAGTCTTATTCTGAGGTGGATCTCTTGTAGACAACATGTAAATGGGTCATGTTTTCTTATCCATTTAGCCACTTTATGTCTTTTGTTTGGAGCATTTAGACCATTTATGTTTAACATGATTATTGATAGGTACTTGTTTGACTTGTTTGTAGCCATTTTTACTATTTTGTGCCTGTGTTCCTCCCCTCCCCCCTTTTTTTTTCTCATTCTTTTTACAATAGTCTTTTGAGCATTTCTTGCATTACTAACTTGGTGGTGATAAACTTTCTTAAATTTGTTTGTTTGTTTATGTTTTATTTGTGAAGCTTCTAATTTCCCCTTCAATTTTGAATGATAGCCTCACTGGATAGAGTATTCTTGGGTTCAGTCCCTTGCTTTGCATAACTTTGTATACTTCCTCCCATTCCTTTCTAGCCTGATGTGTTTTCATTGAGAAATCATTGATAATTCAATGGGAGATCTTTTGTAGGTAACTTTCTGTCTCTCTCTTGCAGCCTGTAAGTTTCTCTCTTTGTTGTTAACATTTGCCATGGTAATTATGATGTATCTTGGTCTGGCTCCTTTTGGGTTCATCTTATTTGGGACTCTTTGTGCTTGTGTGACTTTTTTCTTCCCCACGTCAGGGAAGTTTTCTGACATTATTATTATTTTTTTTTAAATATATTTTATTGATTTTTCACAGAAAGGAAGGAAGAGGGATAAAGAGTTAGAAACATTTATGAGAGAGAGACATCGATCAGCTGCATCCTGCATGCCCCCTACTGAGGATGTGCCCGCAACCAAGATACATGCCCTTGACCAGAATCAAACCTGGGACCTTTCAGTCCCCAGGCCGATGCTCTATCTACTGAGCCAAACTGGTTTCGGACTGACATTATTTTTTCAAATAGTTTTTCTAATCCTTACTCCTCTTATTGTCATTCTGGTGCCCCTATTATACATATATTGCTTTGTTCCATGTTGTCCCAAAGTTGTTTCAGACTCTCCTTTCTTTTGATTTTTTTTTTCCAATAGCATTTCAGATTGGGTTTGCTCTGCTTCACTGTCTTCTGATTCTCTGATTATGTCCTTTGTTTCTCCTAGTCTACTGTTAAAAATATTCCATATTAATTTTATTATATCTATATTACTCCTTATTTCCTCCTGATTCTTACATAAGTTGTTGATTTTCTCATCCATCCAGTTTATGAAATGTATGACCCTTACTCTGAGTTCTTTTTCTGACATATCGCATGCTTCTATTTTATTTAGTTCCTTTTCTCATGATTCCTCCTTTCTTTGTATTTGGGGGTTCATCTGTCTCACTATTCTTGCTCTCACCAAAGTATGTAGCTGTTGAGTCACATGGGGTCTGTGGCTTCACCGATGGGCTTGGTGGCATGTTGCACAGTCACCAGCAGAGGTTACTCCTTAGGCAGTCATGAGTGGCATCTGTTTCTCGAGCAGTCAGGGGTGGTGGCTGCTTGCAAGGCATTCACTCCTTGTGTGGTCGCAGGATGGCTGCTCCTTATATAGTCATGGGCTATGTCAAGCTTTTAAATGCTAATCTTATAGTTTATGATGTGGTTGATTAGTATTAGCAGAAATCTTACTAACATTATATGTGATAAATACTACTACATATAAATATCTGTACTGCAGAACTATTATTACTCTCTATTTATTTTTTCCAGTTGTAATTATATAGAGAATTATTTTCTTGTTATTACTGAATAAACAAGTTGGTCTATATTTTTGCCTCCACACTTTTCTCTTTATTTCTGGGAAACAATTCCTTATGGCATGTTGTAAACTTTCTGATATCTTTCTACAATGGGATCTCAGCCATCAAAATTGTGTGTCCTCTTATTCTAGTTGACTAGTTTCTTATTTGTACTTTTGGGTAAATTGTGCTAAATTAAGACAAGGGATTCTAATTTAAAATCCCTATGACTCATTTGTCACATCTAACAGTGTGGGAAGCATTTAAGGCTTTTTTTTTTTTTTGGTCCTGGAAAAGGTGAAAAAAATGCATGTCTTGATAGCAATGATTCTTTTACTCCTAAGAAACTTAGCAAATGACCTGAAGAAATAGAAGTAATATACAGAGAGGGACAAAAGTAGGTTTTTAGTTGTGAGTACATGAAACACAGAATTTATTCTTGTATTATTACTTATTAATTATTGTATTATTTTCCACATTTGCAATCATACACCTACTTTTGCTCTCCTTGTATATCTTAATCTGTATTTTATGACTTTTGTGTTTTCTCAAACTTAATAATTAAATCCATATAATTTAACATTTGCTAATTGAGATTTCTTGACCATCCCCTCTGAAAGAAAATTTATTCCTTCATTTAGAATTTTTACTCCATAGATACACATTTTCCCTTTGTGATATATTTAAGTATCTATTTTCTCCATTTCAGCTAGTTTTCTTCTACAGCAGTGAAAACAAAAACAAAAACAAAAACAAAAGCTTCTAAACAATGAATCCTCTTAACTTTATTCCTTCTCTTTCATTCTCTGCAAAAGTTTGTCATTTCCTCTTGGTGGAAACAAGACTTCCTTCCTCCCAGCTCCCACCCTCTGTTCTGAAAGTATAAGATAGTGATTATGTTTAATATAGATTTTCATTTTAAACTAAGTGGTTAGAAAAATGTAGTTTTAAAACAATGGCACATATACCTTGTCTATTTACTCAATTCATTCATGAATGGCAGATATCCTGCAAATTGACCCTCATGCCATTGCACAAGATGGCTGCCCCCATGTGTCAAAGATGGCTGCCACAAGATAGCCAGCAGGGGAGGGCAGTTGAGGGTGACCAGGCCAGCAGGAGAGAGCAGTTCGGGGTGATAAGGCCAGCAGGTGAGGGCAGTTGGAGGGGATCAGCCTTGCAGGGGAGGGCAGTTGGGGACAATCAGTCCAGCAGGGGAAGTGGGTTAGGGGCTACTGGGCCAGCATGGGAGGGCAGTTGGGGACATCCAGGCCAGCAGGGGATGGTAGTTGGGGGTGACTGAGCTGGCAGAGAGGGCTGTTGGGGACAATCTGGCTGGCAAGAGAGCAGTTAGGCATTGATCAGACTGGCAGGGGAGTGGTTAAGTGGTGATTAGGCTGGCAGGCAGTTGAGCAGTTGGGCGCTAGCATTCCTGAATCATGAGAGGGATGTCAAACTCCTGGTTTAGCAGTCTTTTGACATCCCCCATGGGATCTAGTTTGGACAAGGTGCAGGCTGGGCTGAGGGACACCCCTACCAGTACACAAATGAATAAATTGATACTAGTGAATAAAATGTTGGAGGTTCAAATATATTTTTGTTACTTAAAATTAAATAAAAATCCATATATGCAATTTCTGTTCATAATATTAGTTGGCCTTTGATAATTAATGACAAAAAAGAGTACCATGTAAAAAATATGGTAGCTCTGAGTCCGTAAAACAGAGTAAGCAACCTTGAGAGTTGAGACATTGGGTTCAATTGTTTTTATGTCTCAAAGGATCTCCTACTATATGGATTCAAGCTCTGTATCAGGCTCTTTATTGCTCCCATATCATTGCACATGTTGTCCCTAAAATCACTGATGATTTCTGAGACACTGTTGTATTTTGCTTTTTGTTCTCCTAAATCAGAATTATAGAGTTCAGACTTATAACCAAGTAGAAATGTCTATGCTATCATAAAAATTTTTATTTTGAAGTGTACCTTCATTTTGTCTACTATATACTCATTGACCATTAAGAATGAGCCTCTTCATAAATATTTTCTATTTTTAACTTCTGAAGTCTTATTAGGGGCTTTTGAAGAATGCCAGAGTTTATGTCACAGAAATTATGGTATTTTCATGATAGATAAAATCATGATTGTTATACCACATACCACAATGAACATGTGTCACCCTAACCTGTTTGGCTTAGTGGATAGAGCCAAACCAAGGGTCCCAGGTTTGATTCTGGTCAAGGGCATGTACTTCCATTGCAGGCACATACCCAGTAGGGAGTGTGCAGGAAGCAGCTGATTGAAGTTTCTCTCTTATCCATACTTCTAACGCTCTAACTCTTTCCTTTATTCTCTGTAAAAAGTAAACAAAATATATATAAAAAATGAACATGTGTCAAAGATTTTAATTAATGAGGAAACAAAACTGATGCAAAGAAAACTCAAAGTGTCATAGGTTATAGTGAGATATTACATTCTGAATGTGTTTTGCATCAATTTGTAAATTCATTTTTTATAAGTTAACATCTATCTATGTAGTGCTATAAGAACCCTAGTCAAAGACAAAATAAAGTGCATACTCCCATGGGATCAATGAATCTCCAGAAACTATGGTGTTCCATTGAAAAGATATCCAGTGGTCTTTTTTTTTTTTTCAATTATTTATTCTTCTTTGTCAACTTAATAAACTCATAGAAAGATTATTCTTGATTATAAAATAAGGATGGTTTATTAGAGTTGGCCTGATTATTAGCATTTATGCATTAGACATCTTAATTTACTAAGTATTCTTTCTTAAATCCAGAGTCATACAGTATTAAACAATAAAAAAATTTACTTCTTTCTGCTAGTTATGATCAATCTCAGAATGGGTTTTAATTTTAAAGACTTCTATTATTTGCTATCTTGAAAGTAGAAAACCAAGACCTAAAACTTCTTTACAACAAATTTTACCTGAAGTATCTGTACAATTTTTTAAAAATATACTTTAAATGGGAAGATATGTATACATGTAACACAATTAAAAACAATAAAAATAATAAAAATATACTTCATTGACTTTTTACAAAGAGGAATAGAGAGGGAAAGAGAGTTAGAAACATTAATGAGAGAAACACCAATCAGCTGCCTCCTGCACACCCCCTACTGGGGATATGCCCACAACCAAGGTACATGCCCTTGACAGGAATTGAACCCCGGGACCCTTGAGTCTGCAGGCAGATGCTTTATCCACTGAGCCAAACCAGTTAGGGCTGAAGTGTCTGTACATTTAGATGAAATGTTCTCCTCTCCAAGTCACCCATATATCTTCAGGTTCCTTGGCATGTCTATAAGTGAACTTTCTTACCACTTGTAAGGATGGGGTTCTATAAACTGCCAGGGCAGTTTCTTTGTGAGGACTTTGTAGATACCACTTTTTTTTAAATGTCCTTAAAAGTGGCTTGTCATCTACCTGATTAAATAAACATTATTTCCAACTATAAACACTCTGTGAAGACATGATTGCGTAATCAATATTTCCAATTATATCTTGTTACAAATGACTAAATAACTAAATTAACATAAAAATTCAGAAGACTTAAGAATTTCTGAGTGGCCATGGAAATCAGATAATATTTTTAAACTAGAGGACCAGTGCGTGGAATTCGTGCATGGGGGGTGTGTCTCTCAGCCCAGCCTTCACCCTCTTCAATCCTGATTGGGCCTAAACTGGCAGTTGGACATCCCTCTCACAATCTTGGACTGCTGGCTCCCACTGCTTGCCTGCTTGCCTGATAACCCCTAATTTCTTCTGCCTGCCAGCCTGATGACCACCGAACCACTCCCTTGCCAGCATGATTGACACCTAACTGCTCCCATGCCAGCCTGATTGCCTCCAACTTCCTGCCCCTATTGGCCTCATCACTCCTAACTGCCCTCTCCTGCTGGTCTCATTATCCCCAATTTCCTGCCCTGACAGCCTGGACATGCCTAACTACCATCCTACAGATATGATCACCCTCAACTGCTCTCCCCCACCAGCCCAGTCTCCCCTAATTGCCATCCCCTGCTGGTCATCTTGTGCTGGCCATCTTATGGTCACATAGGAGTGGCCATCTTGTGCGAGGGCTTGACCGTCAATTTGTATATTACCTCTTTATTATATTTTGGATTACAAAAGCAGATTATATCAAATTATCATGTTTCAATAGTTTTTTTGGTTATAATCTGCTTTATTCTTGACTCAGCCCAGTCTGAAAGTTGTTGAAGTGATGTTATCACCAGACTTTACTCAAGAGTCTTTTCTTTGAATTGTAAATAGTGTATCTGGTATAGTTCTTTTCCATGGTGTTCTGATGCTCTTTTTTCTTGTTGAAACAAAAACTCTGTCACACAGCATTGGAGTAAAACAAAGTCTATAGATGACAGAAATTTATGGCTATTGTTAATTTCATACTGAAAAATTTTAAATATGAAAGGATTAATCATAGTTCATAATATGAATTTATATCACCAAAAGTATTGTTTGTTTTGTGACATGCACAATATCATACTATTCCAAATATAATTTTAGATAAATTATATCTAGAGATAACTTATTAAGTCTATTTTAAACCAGTGAATGTTATACTTGATTTATTTAAAAGATGCTTATAATTTTTATAATTATAATTCTGAGACATTATATACATGATATACAAAGAATATTCTTAAAACATGAAGTAAAGAGATTCAGTAAGTAAGGACAAAGGCCTGGATATCTGTATGTCTATGCAACTCTATGAGTAAGTCTGATATGTATCTTCATTTGAGAAGCATTGGCCTTAAGATATTAGATTCATGCTCGGCCTGCCAGGGTTACCTTGGAGCTATGCTGTAACTCCTCCAGTGAACATGGAGCTCTGAGCCGCATGGACCTTGCTGGCCTTGGCCTGTGGTCTACGCATGGTGAGTGAGGCCCCCTACACCCTGCCTGCTGTGGCCCTGGGGCCTGAAGGCAGGCAACATAGGACCCTGCGCACCAGTCCCAATCTGCTATCGGTGCATAAATTCACAGAGAGACGTGAATGGATATCAACAGGAAATGGTATTGGAAAAGTGGGAATCAGCAATTTTGCACAGGAAGCATTGGAAGATGTTGTTTACTGTAGTCTGCCTGAAATTGGGACAAAATTGAACAAGCAAGATGAATTTGGTGCTTTGGAAAGTGTGAAAGCTTCTGGTAAACTCTATTCTCCTCTGTCAGGAGAAGTAACTGAAATTAATACAGCTCTTATAGAAAATCCAGACTTGTCAACAAATCTTGTTATGAAGATGATTGGCTGATCAAGATGACCCTAAGTAACCCTTCAGAATTAGATGAACTAATGAGTGAAGAAACATATGAGAAATACATAAAATCTATTGAGGACTGAAAATGGAACCCACCTAAATAAAATAGTCTGAAACAACTTATCTAGCATAGTTGTCTTAAATTAGTGGTGAATACAATATTTAATAATACCAATGAAAAAATAAACTACCACAATGCTACTGGATGAAAATGTCCTTTAACTATCTAATGATGACAGATAAACACAATGTGCATATTTTCCATAACACCACATAGTTTTTAGGCTAGGCTGCAGTTATAACATTCAGAATTCCTGAAATTATCCATGATAAAATCTAGTTATAAAAATTATATATTTTAAGAATAACATTGTTATCTTAAGTCTTATATAATACTGTAACTTGCTTAATCAGTCTCTGGATTTGGATCAAAATACTTAATGATTTTCTATTGGAAATAACAGGCAGTAGAGAAAAGTTTTTGTTGTTATAATGTCAGATGATGAAAAATACTGTCTTAATTTAGCAATATACTGAGTTTTCTGATTCTATTTTTATACACTTAAGTAGCAGTCTTGCAGGAAAATAAGAAAGTTTAATAATAAAATATTCAACTTCTTCTTCAAAAAAAAAGATGTTAGATTCAAATTAAAATTACAGCCAAATAAACAACTTAAATAAAAACAAAATTATGAGCAATAACACTATGCTATAGTCTAACATATTCAAGCAAATCACCAGAATTATGGCAAAATAGAAAAAAATCAACTGATTTGATAAGTCCTTTGATTAGTACTTCCCTGAGCATAAAAGTATCTCAAAGATAATGAAGAAATAGTTGATTCTCATTGCTGTCAAATTCTGTATTTCTGAACTTGCCTATTTGCTAAAATGTATTTGTAATCCCCAAAACAATCATTGTGGATGCATGAATCCCATTTGAGGTCAAATAAGGAGATGCTCTACCATATATATATTGATTTCACAGAGAAAGGGAGAAAGGGAGGTCAACACACAACCAATGAGCCACACCAGCCAGGCTCTACTGACAACAGGTGTCTCTTTCAAGAGTAACTGAATCCTCTGGTTTTCCTATTTGTCTCCTTTTTGTTTGCAATTTCACAGTCTTAAATTACCCTTATAGGCCCCAAATGTGGCAATAATAATAATTATATCAAATTATATTTTGTGAGTCTCAGATAATAATAGATTACTAAGTCAATAGGAATAGGAAAATTATATTTCTTATAGTAGTGATGATTGATAAATATAAGAGGAATAATGAAATTTGTAATCATTATTTGCAATCATCACTGTGAAAACTGATAAAGAAAAGAGTAACTGGATAGTAAATCAGGGATGAGGAAGGTTATATGAGGTTCAGAATATTTTCATAATCTTAAAAATCTCTCCATAAGATCCTTATTACAGTCTATTCTAATTATTCATGGATTTTCGATTTACTTGCACTTTATGGCCTCTCTGAGTAACCAGAAAGTGGTTCACTTGTGGAAATTACTTTAGATCATCCTATTATTCTAAAATCTGTCTTCTTCTTTAGTTCAGGAGAAACCTTAATCTCTAAAGTTTAAGTCTCTGAACTAAAGTTAGAGAAATAGCTTTTAACGCTTCATCTTGAATACCTGTCACTACAACACCAGAGACCTCCTTCTACTCAACCCCTTAAATCTTTGTATCAGTTCTCCTGGAGTTATGACAGATAAGATCAAACACACATTAAGGCAAATTTGGCCTTGATTTTATCTCTACTCAGCAATGTGGGCCATATCATAGAGTTAGTCTAGGCATGGTGGCCCTATCAGCTTCAGCTTGTTTGTAATAGGCCACATGTACTAGCTGTTTGGTTTGTCTGTAATAATTGTTTACATAATTCCATTTTTCTTTAGTGGATGACACCCAGAGTAGGGAAAAGATAGGTTTATAGTTGTTCATATGGAAAGTAATATAACTAATAAATAATAGCATAATAATAAACTCTATTTCATGTACTCATAACTGTAAACATACTTTTGTCCCACCATATGTTTTCTTAATTATTTGAAGTTTTAAGTTTTTTGGCAGATGTCCCTGAGCCATCTTGGTAGTCTAATACAGATGTTGTCCATCTCAGCAATAATAACATTTTGGGTCAAAAATTTCTTTTTGTTGAGGTGTCCTGTGCATTGTAGGGTGTTTGATAGCAGCTCTGGCTTCTACACTTAATAATCCCTGAATAGTAACAACAAAAAATGGTTCCAGCCATTGCTAAATGTGTTCTAAGTCAAGAACTACTGGCTAAATACTTTATTTCAAATTTCCACTTACTAGGTAGATAATATCTAGGTGGACACTGCACATCAGTATTCTGAACTGTAAAGAAGGCCCACTATTGCTCCTAATGCAAATAATTATTAAAGAGATAAATGAGTGAATACATTTCAGATTCTGAGTGTATATCTTACACATGATAGGCATTCAAATAAATAAATACTCTTATTATTTCATTACTGATTATACATAGTTAAGAGACTCATTAATAACCAAAGCAAATATTTGTAGGCTACCCTAAAACAAATGTTATTCCATGGATAGCTATTTACAATGACTATTTAAATAAAAGTAATTGTTTTCTTAGAGAATTTGTTTCAGTTATTTTGTTGATTTAGTAGCATTGAGGTTTATGAAGTTATAAAAAATGTTTCCAAGATTTTTTCAGGTCTGAAGTAGAATATCTAGAATTTTTAAATGTATGTGTATATTTGTCATTAAAATGGTCTCATGAAATTCTGGATGCATAAGGTGCCACTGCCTATTTTCCAATAGTTCAAGAGTGTTCCCTAATAGCAGAAGAAAGAACTCCAGGGCAGATGCTGTGTTCGATTTATTTTCTATATCATACAGAGACCATTATGAATTCCAATGAACTTGATTTGGGGAGAATTCAGAGAGTCTTATCCTGAGGAATGAAGAATGAACCTATGGTCTAGAAAGTTTTTTCCAGTTATGTCTGATACAGCAGAAGAATTCTGCTTCAATTTTCAGGGCCTTTCAGAATTGGGACAGTTCTCCCAAGCAAGGGAGCATCCAGAAAATGGCCCAGGAAACCTTTCACATCTGCCAATGTCTCTAAAACTCTTTCTCTATGCTTTATCCATCAAAGACCTTTCCTGATCTTTACCATATCCGGCCATGGAGAAGGAGGAAATAAAAAGTGCTTTCATGTGAACTTCACTTTGAAGTGAAGTATTTGTTACAGTATTTGAAAACTATTTAGGGCTCCAAATAAAGTATATTTGGATTTTAAATTACCTTGTAAGTGGGAGGAAAAAAGAAAAACATTACTGGGATATTTATATAGAAAGGAAACCAACGTATTTCAAAATATATGTATCAAATGGACACATTATATTTATACCCACACCACTTTCTCTCTCTCTCTCTCATAGCTAAGACATCACTTGTCTGATAGGGAAGTTGTTTCAGCTACCATTGTCTCAACTAAACAATGGGTGTATAGCCCTGACCTTTGCCAGAGCTCAGGGCTTACCAGCCTTCCCCATTCTTTGTCCGAACCTCTCTGCTAGTGAGATAATGGGCAGCTTCTCGAATACACTGCATGTCACACAGTAAGTGCTTAATACATTTACTAAATAAATGGATGCTTTTTAAACTCTTTGTATCTAATAAACAACAATATTATATCAACTGGCTCTCTTATAGTTCTACCCCAGTTTTACTGAGGTACAATTGAGAAAGAAAACTGTATACATATCTTTAAAGTGTACAATACAACATAATGATTAGATATATGTAAAAATAGTGTAATAATTACTTCAAGCAGGCTGTGGGTGCCACCATCTTTGAGGGCATGGCAGTCAATTATCATATTCCCTCATTATTGGCTCTGGGCACCGCCATCTTTGAGACATCGTAAGGGTCAATTAGGATATTCCCTCTTTGTTAGATAAGACTAGAGGCCCAGTGCACAAATTTGTGCACCAATGGGGTCCCTCAGCCTGGCCTGTGGGGATCTGGCTGAAACTGTCTCTCCTAAATCCCCTGAGGGGTTCCACATTGTGAGAGGGTGGTTCTTAGGTAACACCCCAGAATTGGGCTCCCTCCTTTCTGCTTCTGAGTGCATCACCTGAGAACTGCAGCTATCAAGTCACTGCAGCTTGGCAGCTCCTGCAATGAGTGTCTGATCCCTAGTGATCGAGCACATCATAGTTATTGGTCGGAGCATATGCCTCTCTAATCTCTGGGGTCATTGTGCATCATAGCTACTAGTTGGACATCATAACTACTGGTGGAAGAGTCAGATGATCACTTAGACATATATATATATATATATATATATATATATATATATATATATATATATAGATGATATAGATATAGATATATAGATATATAGACTAAGGGTCAAGTGCATGAAATTTGTGCACTGGGAGTGGGGGGGGTCTTCAGCCCAACACTGCCCCCGAGGAGTGGGGCTGCAGTCTGGCTTTCCTTTGTGGGAGGCGACAGGGCTGATCAGGGGAAGGTACCAGCCCCATCACCCCGCTACTGCAGCCACTGACAGTCACCACAGCCACCAAGGTATTTTCATCAACACATCAACACGGACTGCAGTACCTTCATCATGAAAAAAATGACAATTTTCTTAGGCATTTTCAAGATGTGTCATTCATAGGATATGACATTTCTTTCTTTATTTTATTTTTTATCTCCACCTAAAGATATGTTGCCATTGACTTTTAGAGAATGTGGAAGAGAAAGGGAAAGATAGAGAGAAACATCAAAGTAAGAGGAACACTTTGATTGGTTACCTCCTGCATGACCCCTACCTGGGCCCCAGTCAGGGAGAAGACTGCAACCTAGGTGTATGTCTTTGATCAGAATCAAAACCAGATGCTGTGGTGAGCAGGCCGAGGCATTATCTACTGAGCCAAACTGGATAGGGCAGAAAATAACATTTCTTAGCCCTCCAGCAGCAGATCTGTTTTTGTTTTTTTTCTCCAGAAGTGTGGTGGAAAAACCCTAGATCACCTTTTTGGATTCTTATTACCTAATTTACTAAGAATATTACCAGTGTCCTACAGAAGCTTAGCCAATGATCAGTCAAAAAAGGTGTTTTCTTTGTAGTTTATATCGATTGCCGATAGCCTCCGATCACCAGCTCTGTCACTGCCCAGGCTGAAAGCCTCTGGCCGACACTTTAGGCCTGGGCAGGGAACTCCCAGCTTCCTCTTATTGCCAGCTCCACCCATGCCCAGCTTTCACCCTGGGCAGGGGACCCCCAGCTCCCTCTGATGGCCAGCTCTGGCCTGCTGCCTCAGCTTTGATTGCAGACGTGGCCCTGCCTAGGAGCTCCCTGGCTCAGGCCCTTCCCAGACTGCTCAGGGCTCATTCAGGGCCTACCTCAGTGACCTGGGTGCCAGGATGTTCCTGGGACCTAGGCGTTGGGTGCCTATGTATGCAAATTAACTGCCATCTTTGTTGGGTTAATTTGCATACTCACTCTGATTGGCTAGGGGCGTAGTGGAGGTTATGGTCAGTTTACATGTTTGTCTATTATTGGGTAAGATAGTTTTATTAATCATTAAGATGGTTTTAATTATTATTATTATAACCCTAAATATATTGACTATATGTTTTCTTTTGTTAAATGACATGAGCTCCTTTTTACCTTATAAGATGTACATACATACTAAAATCTCAAAACATTGTGTAAATATAAACACATATGCTTTCAATTTTGAAGTATTGTATAATTTATTTACTCTAGTTAACTACCTATGAATTGAAGCAATGGCAGATGTATTAGTAAGGAATCTTTGGAGTCTTTATCTCAAATCAATTAAAGAGGAGGATTTATAATTTCATGCAATTAAAATTCTAGGAGTGAATCAGACATATGTGGATCCAAGTTATCATATTTTGTCATTTGCAGTCAGTCCTGATCTTGCTGTCTTTTTCTTTCTCCCTTTTTTCCTCTCACTCTATTTTTTGGTTCTATTGCCTTTTGTGTGTTGGATTTGCTCTTCATAAAGACTCTTTCCTTAAGGGCTATAATACCAGTATATAATATTACTTTGGACTTAAATATTATAATATATTTCATATAATTATGATTAAAAATGTAACATGATAATATATTCTATGATTAATTAATTAATTTTATGCCCTGACATAATATATGATCCTATATAATAAAAGCTAGGTGGCATCATGCCCCCCTTGCATGTCGCCCTTGTGTGATCTTGTCACAAGATGGCCACCACAGGATGGCCGCATACACAGCAGAAGTGGGGCCTGGTGGCTGCTTTGCACAATGAGGCCTGGGAGTCCCACCGCTCTGCACAGTGTGGAGGAGGCTGGACCTGGCATCTCCGCTATTTCACGGAGAAGAGTTGGGTCCTGGAGGAGGAGGTGGGTTACCAGAGGAGAGGGGTATTGTGGGTGATTAGGCTAGTAGGGGAAGGCATTTGGGGGTAATCAGACCCCAGCGGGGGGGAGGGGGTGGTGGTAATTGGGAGCAATCAGGCTGGCAGGGGAGTGCAGTGTGGGCGATCAATCTGGCAGGGAACGGCAGTTGTGGGCTATCAGACCACCAGAGGAGCAGTTAGGGGGCGATCAGGCTGGCAGGCAGGCGAGCAGTTAGGAGCCAGCAGTCCAGGATTGTGAGAGGAATATTCTACTGCTGGTTTATTGTGAGAAGGATATCCAATGGCAGTCAGACATCCCCCCAAGGATTCCCATATTGGAGAGGATGCAGGTCAGGTTGAGGGATTAGCCCCCCCAAATGCATGATTTTGTGCACCAGGCCTCTAGTATTATATAATTAAAATAGCTATATAATTACAGTGGTACCTCGAGATACAAGTTTAATTCATCCCGTAACCTTGAGGCGTGGGAAACTATGAGACGCTGGAGTTGCGGTAAACTGGTGGGTCGTGTGCTGCCGGCTGATCCACTTGATTACTCGTATCTCAACTGTTGCTCATATTTCAAAGCAAAAATCGCTTGCTCAAAGGCTCATATCTCAAAAATCTAATATGTTAGGGCACTCGTATCTCGAGGTACCACTGTATATGTTACTAGAGTCCTAATACACAAAAATGTATGCAAGAGTAGAACTTCTTTCCCCTGGCTGCCAGCACCAGCTTCCCTCTGGCACCTGCAATCCAAGCTTCCCTTCTCTAGCTGCCAGCAGGCACCTGGGACCCAAGCTGGCTTTCCTTTGGCTTTAGTTTCATCAGGAAAAACATCTAGAATGATGTCTGATCTAATTAGCATATTACCTTTTTATTATTATTGACTAGAAGCCTGATGCATGAAGACTTGTGCTAGAATGGGCTTTCCTTTCTCTAGCTGCTGGCACTGCCTTTCCACTCCAGCCTAGCCCCTTTCCATTCAGGCCTGGGAGCTGCCTCTTTCCATTCCAGGAGCCTCTTCTTTCTGCTTCGGCCCCACTCTCCCACACTGCCCAGAGGCTCTCAGAGACCAGGGATGTGGCAGTATTCTGCCCCTGTCAATCAGCACCGGTGTATGCAAATTAACTTTCATCTTTGTTGGGTTAATTTGAATATCACTCCTGATTGGCTGGTGGCATAGCGGAAGTATGGTTAATTTACATGTTTGTCTATTATTAGGTAAGATAATACACATATCTTACATAAAAATTTTTATTCAATTTAAAATTGTATTCTGAACAAAAATTAATTATATTACATTAATTTCTGCCACTAAATTGTTAAAATTTTTAATTAGACTCATTTTAGAAATTATCTTATAGTTGTGATGCTTTAAATATACTTTTTGTTATTAAAGAAACATTACTTTATATATTAAAGAATGTTAACTTATTTTTGGCTTATCCTTAACACAGACATTTTTTTCTCATGAGTAAATCTTAAAAGAATATAGAGGCTGAAGAGTACTAATATGATGTTATTCATATATAGAAAGAATATATAATGGTGACCTACCATTAGTAAGGACATTTATGGGTGGAGTAAGTTTTGCTGAACCATCTGCCTTTCCATTCAGGCACCCCAAGCTTCTGAGGACAAAAGGTGTCATCACAACCTTAGAACAGAGCAATGCTAATGAGGATGATTCTGATCTCCTGAGAACAGTGTACTGACACCCTGACCTGAAGAGAAATAAATTTGAGTAGTACATTTAAGAGTAACTTTGGGATTGGTTCTGTTAGTATAAAGATAAATGAGAAAGTAAATTCTACTCACAAGTAGAGAGACTTGAATAACTATGGATAGTTGATTCATATAAGTTAAACTGAAAACTGTTATACTCATAAATTGAATAACATTATCATTCCTAACTAACATCAAAATTATCTTTCCTTTAATTTTTTCTTACTTAATAAATATCAGATCTTATTGTTATAATTAATACTACTAAAATGCCTAAGTCTTTTTCTTTTTAAAAGATGCATTTATTATATATTTTATTAGGGTCCATTTAAATATATACTGAAATTATATTATGTTCAGAAATTTCAATTAAAATATATTGAATATTGAGATTTATTTAGATTATAACTGAATATTGTCAAATAATTCTTTTCCATTAGATATTCTGACAACTCTATTCAATCTATATTTAGATACCAACCATGAAGCTTATTTCTATAAATACTAATCATTCTGAATTATCATTTTGAAAACGTTTTACCATAATACATGCATATGCATTCATTAATACTTTAATTATCTGTTGTGTATGCAACTTTGCTAATATCAGAAATTAAAATGTACTAATTCTTTGATAAATTTATCTGAAAATATATAAAATAAAATAATTATGTTTTTTACTTTGATAAGAGGTAGAATTAATTTTTCTGATAAATCATAAACATTTAAATGCAAATGTTTGTTGGACATTGAAGTAAGAAAAGTCACTGTGAACTAATAAGAAAAAGACATAATTCTTGCTTTTCTCTTTTTAAAAATAACACAATACCTACCCCTATGAGGACTGGTTGTACCAATCTATTATTTATTCAATTATTTTTTTAATGGAAGCTCTGGATTGCCTAACAGTGTGTGAAAAAGCAAGGCATTTTTAACTGTAAACATCAACTTTCAGATAAGACACTAAAGCAGGTCCTGTACTTCCTGAAAGAGTGGAGGTACCAGCTTCAGTGTCCTCGCCAAATTTCAATTTTAGTGATTAGGTTGTTTCCTTTAAAGGCCCCTGGTTGGCTCAGTTTGACCAGGACTCTTCATTTCCTTCCTGAACAGAATGTAGTGCTTCTCTTGGAAATGACTTCATTCACTCCTCAGCTGAGTGAATGTCAACACTTCAGCTCTCTCTCTCTCTCTCTCTCTCTCTCTCTCTCTCTCTCTCTCTCTCTCTCTTTCTCTCTTACATATACACACAAACTCACAAGCGCAAACATATCAGTAATAAATTGAAATCTCCATGTGAAAGGTATGCTTTTGTATATCTACATTTTCATGAAGTCAGGTCCTACTTGTAGCACCATGGAAATAGGATCTCTGTCAGTACCCAAAAATCATTGCAGTTATTGAAGAAGGCAATGATTATATAATTTTAAAGATTCATTTATATTATAACTAAAGCCACAATCCATAAAACAAAAGAATAACTTATTCAAGAAGAAGAAATAGTACAGTAGGTGTCCCATTTGTATCTCTAGGAATCCCACAATTAATAAACACTTTATTGTCACTTGCATGAAGAAATCTTTGACACATTTCCAGCAATCTCTAATTACTCCAGGTTATTATTCACAATATGAAGAGCAGAATTTTAGAAATCTCCCTAAAGAGGGTAATAGCAGGATTTAGTTATTCGTGGATTACAACCCACATTATAAAACTACTGCACATTTGCCACTATCATGAACCACTGGTAGACTTTTCTCAAAGGAAGCCCCATGTTAAATGAACACTTAGAATCATTTTGGAACTCATGCATCTTGCAGCTAACCCTGTGCTAAGTTAAGCACCGAACACTATGCCCATTTGGTAGAGAGAAAATATCAGGGCTGCAATATCATCAGTCTTCCCCTTTAAAAGCTTTGACTTCATTAAAGGTGACATGTGAAAGTGCTTTAGAAAATGAGATACTCTACAAAAATGTGCTGAATAGTAAAGAGGGGCATTCAGTATATAAATTACTTTTTATCATTATTGTTTTTATGTTTCCCAGGATCATGCAGGTTGGCTGTTTTGCTGCTTTGCTCTCCTTCAAAGCCAGTCTAGAAGATATTCAGTGGGAACTGAAGGTTTAAGTAATAAGCTTTGCAATGAGAGGTGCTGGCCATTATTCTTTAGTGTACAATTGGAATGGTCAGTTTCAGAAGAGAACTTGGAAATCTTAGAGGCAAATAAATGCAGGCTTCAGTTCCCTTCCAGAACTCTACTATTGGGGAACAGAGTGTCAGAGAATACACATGCATTTATTTCATATAGTCACTACTCTCACTACAAAATTGTGCTTAAAAAACTCTACAGCAATATTTTACAAAAATATATAATCACATAACCATACACCATGAATTCTAGCCCTAGCAACTTTGTGATTTCACCAGTTTGGAACATGGTAAAAAAATGCAAATCCAGCAAGACCTTGTAAAAAACAAACAAACAAAAAAAAAAACACCAATTAGGCAAAGTTCAAATGGACTTTTACTTATCAAAAAGCCCCTAGAGCCAAAACTAGTTTGGCTCAGTGGATAGAATGTCAGCCTTCGGATTAAAAGGTTCCAGGTTCCTTTCCAGTCAAGGGCATGTACTTTGGTTGCAGGCACATCCCTGGTGGGAATTGTGCAGGAGGCAGCTGATCGATGTCTCTCTCATTGATGTTTTTAACTCTCTATCCCTCTCCCTTCCTCTTTGTAAAAAAATCAATAAAATATATTTTAAAAAAAAGCCCCTAGAACCACTGATCAGAGATGGTTTATTTCATTAATTTTATTGAACTGATGTATTTTTGCTTAATTCATGATGCCCTGAAATTAGCTATCTAACTTCTAAATCAAAATTAGAAATGGCATATTACAACACTGTCTGACAGCATCCAGTCTATGAATATTAGTGAAATGTGATAGCAAATTTCCAAAACTTAAGCAGTCCTTCATTTTTATTATTTATTTTGCTTATAATATATTCTATGAGGGAATAGAATAAAATAATCTTGTTTATCATGTTTGCTTTTTTATTATTTGCATGTATTACTTTTCAAAAAACAGTTGAAATTGGCATATAGTATAACATATGCTGTACACAAATTTTCTTTTGAAATCTGCATTTGGATTGTTAGTCTTTTTGAGTTTATTTAGCAATTCATAAGGGTAAGAAACATTTCATAGATATAAGTGGAAAAGTTGAACTTCATGTTTCAATAGATTCTGAGCTTATTGCTTTTATATAACAATATTCTACTTACATTAAGTCACATAGAAAAAAAAACATTGCATTGTAATTCTAAAATGCAGACTTTATATTTTAGAATTGTTTAAAATAATTGAAGTAAGTTTTTAATGCTGGTAACTTAAGTGTGAATTTTTCATTGTTCTGAGAATAAGCTTATCTAGAACTTTACAACTGCAAAGGTTTTAAATATTTTACATTATACTCCATAAAATATTTTGATATTATTTATTTTTATTCATGTCAGGAGATCATATAATAAAACAATACATAACAAAAAGACATGGCCACAATAATTTTTTTCTTTCATATATTTATGTATTGATTTTTAAACTACAGGCTTTAAATATGTTGTAGTCATAACTTATGTTGCATTCATCATTTTGATTTCAAATCTTAGTGTTTGGATTGTCAATTCTATTTTTTAAATGCCTATTTAATCCTTCTCCAAATTAAAACACATATTTATACTATCATAATTCAAAATTAATTTGTAAATGTACACTCACTGTACACATTTTATATGTTAAGAATTCATAAGATAATAAATAAATAATGTCTTTGAACCCCCTTTACTCTTATTAAGTTGTCACAAATCAGACATTGCCAACATGTGCCTTCCAGGATGACAGAGTTCTGTGGACTACTGATCACTCTGGGCCTCTCTTTTCACTCTTTTGAATGAGAGTGTGTATAGTGCTTATCCCAATGCATATCCTGCCATTGTTTGGTGGGCGTGTTGGGAATTGATAAGTTTTCTATGTAGTTCCCAGGATTTTTAATTGATAAAAACTACTCTGAAGCCGCTGCAACTGAACATAATTTAGATTCTGAACCTGAACCCATACCCATAATGAGATGAGAATTTGGAGGCCTTTGAGAGGAGGTAAAAATTTTGCATGTAGGTGAATGTGGATTTTTATAACCAAAAAGATGATTGTAGTTGGTGATATTTTATAAAATCTTACCCCACAAAATTTTCCAGAGTCTTGACATAACTTCTTGAGAAGCAGTTTTTTTTCCGACATCTCTTTGAACCTAGATGGAATGTGGTGATGGTTTTCATTTAATAAAAAAAAAAAAATTGAAGTTATCAAGATTGCATTAAAAAATTTTACCAAATTCTCCACCAATTAAAAAAAAGGGGTGGGGGGTAGGATAATAGCGTGTAAGGAAAAATATCTGGTAAGTAAATTACATTTAGAAAATTTTCACTTTAGAAAATTAATTTCCATTTGTAATGCTAACAGCAAGACACCCATGAAAAACACACACGGTGTCAAAATAAGCCAAAGAAAAAGTGGGTAGGCAAAAATAAAAAGGACCCCAAGTCAATTTTATAGAAAATATTCCTGTATTAACTCTTGGTAGAGAATATTTTTATATACTTTTCGAAAACAACTCCAAGATCAAGTGGACTCCTACAACAGAGAGAACTGGCAGGTCTGTGCCAACCACGAAGGCAAGAGAAGAAACAGTCCAGAGATGGAAGATGCTGACGATGCCTTGCCATGTGAGCAGTTAGCAGCTGAGCATCATTACAGGATGCCCAGGACCAAACCAGAGAGGGTCGGATCAGCATCGCCATCATCTGTCCAGTATCCAGATACCATTGATGACATGTACACATAAGGAATTGTCTGACATTGAAACTGGGTCTCAAAGCTATCAGACATTGAAATTGGCAATTAATCATTTTTTTTTCTTTTGCTCTGGTGGGTTTATTTCTAGCCTACAGGGGAAAGATGTTTTTAAAGACAAGAATCAGTGGTTGGGGGGAGGGGGGGTTGAAAAACAGACCCAGAGGCAAAGAAGCAATGAACGAACTGTCCTGCTACAGTGGGAAGGCAGGGAAAGTTGGGGAGGAGAGGCCTATAGGAGATCAACGGAAGGACTTGTGTACATGTTTGTATAGGCATAGCCAGTGGATACAAGGTAATAGGGGAAGGCGGAAGGGAGGGGGGAAGGGGGACAGATGAGAGCATGTACTGGGGGGTGGGGAGGGCAATAGGGGGAAAATAATAATAAATAAATAAAATCATAAAAAAATAAAATGAAATTGGTGAAAATAATGCAACATGACTTTCAATGCTAGGTCATTAAGTAATATGGCTTCAATCTGCATCTTTGGACACTTACACTTTGAATACAAACAAAATATTGTAAGGAATACTAGGCCACATCAAAACATCATGTGTAGGTGTACTGCCTGATAGCTTCAGCTAGATCCCAACTGGCAGGCAACAACCACTGCCAGACATGTAAATGAACATTTACAAATGATTCTAGTTCCTGATAATTAAGCCATCTTTGCTGATACCAAACAGAAGAAAGATATGCTGGATCCTCCAAGGCTTGCATAAACTAGAGACAAACTTGTGACCAAATAAATGTGTGTTTTTTAAGTCATTGATTTTTAGAATATTTTTTCTACCCAAATAACAATAAAAAAAAAAATAGATCACAAACTCTTTTAAATAGCTGCTAAGAGAAGGTTGAAAAGAAAATTGATCAAAGTTGGCATGGATTCAGAAGATTGATACTGTTATGTGTTACTTAAGTTTTAATTTATTTTATTTTTTAAATTTTTAATTAATTTTTATACATATCGCCCCATTACCCCCCCTCCCTCCCAGGCATACCCCAACCCCCCAGTGTCTATGTTCATTGGTTATGCTTATATGCATGCATACAAGTCCTTTGATTGATCTCTTATCTACCTCACCTAACTTTAATCTTCCTGCTGTAATTTCACAGTCTGTTTGAAGCTTTACTGTCTCTGTATCTATCCTTTTGTTCATCAGTTTATAATGGTCTTTATTATCCACAAATGAGTGAGATCATGTGATGCTTCTCCTTCATTGACTGCCTTATTTCACTAAGCATAAGGCTCTCCAGTTCCAACCAGGTTGCTGTAAATGGTGAGAATTCCTTCTTTTGAATGGCAGCATAGAATTCCATTGTGTAGATGTACCACAGTTTTCTGATCCACTCATCTGCTGACAGGCACCTAGGCTGTTTCCAAATTGTAGCTATTGTAAATTGTGCTGCTATGAACATAGGCGTGCATAAATCCTTTCTGATTGGTGTTTGTGATTTCTTAGGATAAATTCCTAAGAGTGGGATTACAGGGTCAAATGGGAAATCCATTTTTAGTTTTTTGAGGAAACTCCATACTGTTCTCCACAGTGGTTGCACCAGTCTGCATTCCCACCAACAGTGCACAAGGGTTCCTTTTTCTCTGCATCCTCGCCAACACTTGTCATTTGCTGATTTGTTGATGATTGCCATTCTGACCGGTTTAAGATGGTATTGCATTGTCATATTGATTTCCATCTCTCGAATGATTAATGACTTTGAACATGTTTTCATGTGTCTCTTGGCTTTCCTTCCATTGTCTTTCAAAAAGGTTCTATTTAGGTCCGTTGCCCATTTTTTTATTGGATCGTTTATCTTCCTTTTATTAAGTTTTATAAGATGGACGTATATTTTGGAGATTAAACCTTTATCAGTGATAACATTTGCAACTATGTTCTCCCATACAGTGATCTTTCTTGTTGTTTTGTTTATGGTTTCTTTTGCTGTGCAAAAACTTTTCATTTTGATGTAATCCCATTTGTTTATTTTTTCTTTAGCTTCCATTGCCTTTGGAGCAGTATCAGTGAAGAAGTTCTTTTTGCATATATCTGAGATTGTGCTGCCTGTGAATTCCTCTAGTATTTTTATGGTTTCCCTTCTAATGTTTAAGTCCTGTATCCGGTTTGAGTTTATTTTTGTATTTGGTGTAAGTTGGTGATCCAGTTTCATTTTTTTGCATGTATCCATCCAATTTTCCCAACACCATTTATTGAAGAGGCTATCTTGGCTCCATTGAATGTCCATGCCTCCTTTGTCAAATATTAGTTCAGCATAGTGGTTTGGGTGGATATCTGGGTTCTCTATTCTATTCCATTGGTCTATATGTCTGTTGTGCCAGTATCAGGCTGTTTTGAAAACAGTTGCTTTGTAGTATAGCTTGAAATCTTCTATTGGGATCTCACCAACTTTATTCATCTTTCTCAGAATTGCTGTAGATATTTGTGGTCTTTTTTTCTTCCAGAGGAATCTATGAAGAATTCTTTCTTGGTCCCTCAAATATGTCCTTGGTATTTTAATGGGTAGTGCATTTAATCTGTAGATTGCTTTGGGTAGTATGAACATTTTAATGATGTTGATTCTCTCAATCCATGAGCATGGTATGCTCTTCCTTTTGTCAACCTTTTCCTCTATCTATTTTTTTCAGTGTCCTGTAGTTTCCTGCATATAGGTCTTTTACCTCTTTAGTTAGGTTTATTCCTAGGTGTCTTAATTTTCTTGGAGCGATGGTAAATGAGATGGTTTTTTTAGTCTCTTTTTCTGTAATTTCACTATTAGTCTACAGAAATGCCACAGATTTCTTGGCATTAACTTTGTATCCTGCTACATTGCCAAATTCATTTATTAAGTCAATTAATTTTGGGATGGAATCCTTCGGGGTTTTATGTACAGTATCATATCATCTGCCAATAAGGACAGCTTTACTCCTTCTTTTCCAAATGGGATGTCTTTTATTTATTCTTCTTGTCTAACTGCAATGGCTAATACTTCCAGTACTATGTCGAACAGGTGAGGTCAGAGTGGGCATCCCTGTCTTGTTCCTGTTCTTAGGGGAAATGGTCTTAGTTTTTACCCCTTGAGTATGATGTTAGCTGTGGCTTTATCATATATGGCTTTTATGATGTTGAGGTATGCTCCTTCTATTCCCACTTTGCTGAGAGTTTTCATCAAGAAAGGGTGTTGGATTTGGTCAAATGGTTTTTCGGCATCAATTGATATGACTATGTGATTTTTATCTCTTAATTTGTTTATGTGATGTATCACACTTATCGATTTGTGGATATTGTACCATCACTGCATTCCTGGGATGAATCATGCTTGGTCATGGTGTGTAATCTTTCTGATGTACTGCTGGATCCAATTTGCTACAATTTTGTTGAGGATTTTGGCATCTATGTTCCTGAGAGATATTGGCCTATAATTCTCTTTTATTGTGTTGTCTTTATCTGGTTTTGGTATTAGAGTGATGCTGACTTCATAGAAGGTGTTTGGAAGTGTTCCTTCTTCTTGAATGTTTTTGAATAGTCTGAGGAGGATAGGTATTAATTCTTCCTGGAATGTTTGGTAAAACTCTCCTGTTTAGCCATCTGGTCCTGGGCTTTTATTTGCTGGAAGGTTTTTGATAACTGCTTCAATTTCTTCTATAGTTATTCGACTATTGAGATGTTTGGCTTCCTCCTCATTCAGTTTTGGAAGGTTATATTATTCTAGGAAAATGTCCTTTTCTTGCAGGTTGTCCATTTTGTTGGAATAGAGTTGTTTATAGCATTTTTTTTAACAAGACTTTGTATTTCCACAGGGTCTGTTGTTATTTTTCCTCTTTCATTTGTGATTTTGTTTATTTGGGTCTTCTCTCTTTGCATCTTGGTGAGCCTGGCTAGAGGTTCATCAATCTTGTTTATCCTTTCAAAGAACCAGCTCTTGGTTTTCTGGATCTTTTGAATTGCTTCTTTGGTCTCCAAGTTGTTTTCCTCCGCTCTGATCTTCACTATTTCCTTCATTCTGAGAACACTGGGCTTATTTTGCTGCTCTCATTCTAGCTCTTTGAGTTGTAGATTTAGATAATTTATTACCATTGTTTTCTGTTTTTTTGCAGTGGGCTTGTAGGGCTATGAACTTCCCTCTAAAGGCTGCTTTCACTGTGTCCCATGAATTTTGTATTGTTGTGTTGTCATTGTCATTTGTTGCCATGATGTTTTTTATTTCTTCCTTGATCTCTCTAGTTACCCAGTCATTGTTTAATACCATGCTGTTTAGTCTCCATGTGTTTGATTTCTTTCTATTGTTTTTATTATAGTTGATTTCCAGTTTTATGCCACTGTGGTCTGAGAAAATGCTTGATATGATTTCTATCTTCTTAAATTTGAAGACACTATTTTTATGACCCAACATATGTTCTATTTTTGAAAATGACCCATATGCACCGGAGAAGAATGTATATTCTGTGGCTTTCGGGTGAAATGTTCTGAAGATGTCAATTAATTCCATCTAGTCTAGTGAGTCATTTAGGATTGATGTTTCTTTGCTGATTTTTTTGTCTAGAGGATTTGTCCAGTGGTGACAGTGGGGTATTAAAGTCTCCTACTATGATTGTATTGCTGTCAATCTCTCCCTTAATATCCTCAAGATATTTTATATGTAGTTAGGTGCTCTTATATTAGGTGCATATATGGTTACCAGAGTTAATTCTTCTTGTTGGATTGTTTTGTTTAGTATAATGAAGTGGCCTTCTTTATCTCTTATTATGTCCTTCACTTTGACATCTAATTTGTCAGATATAAGTATTGCAACCCCAGCTTTTTTTTCATTTCTATTTGCCTGAGATACCATCTTCTATCCCTTCACCCTCAATCTGTGTGCCTCTCTTTCCTGAGGTGGGTTTCTTCCAGACAGCAGATATATGGATCATATTTTCTTATCCAATTGGTTACCCTATGTCTTTTGATTGGAGCATTTAACCCGTTTACATTTAAAGTAATGATTGATAAGTATTTATCTGTTGCCATTTTTAGTCCTTACCCCTGAGTTCCTTCTTCGCTTCCTCTTTCTTATTATTACAGCAGACCCTTTAACATTTCTTGCATTGCTGGTTTGGTGGTAATATATTCCCTCAGTCTTTTTTTGTCTGTGAAGCTTTTGATTTCACCTTCAATTTTGATTGAGAGACTTGCAGGGTACAGTATTCTTGGATTCAGATCCTTCCTTTGCATGACTTTGTATATTTCATTCTATTCCCTTCTGGCCTGATGAGTTTCTGTTGAGAAGTCATTAGCTAGTCTTATGGGGGTTCCTTTGTAGGTAACTTTCTGTTTCTATCTGGCTGCTTTTAAGATTCTTACTTTCTCGTCGGTGTTTGCCAATTAAATTATACTGTGCCTTGGTGTTGGTTTGTTTGGGTTCATTTTCCTTGGGACTCTGTGAGCTTCTTGTATTTGTTTGGGCTTTTTCTTTCCTATATTGGGGAAATTTTCTGTCATTATTTCTTCGAACAGGTTCTCTAATACTTATTCAGTTTCCACTCTTTCGGAAACTCCAGTTATGCGGATGTTGTTTTGTTTCATATTATCCCAAAGTTCCCTTAGGCTCTCCTCTTGCTTTTTAACTATTTTTTTCTAGAAGATGCTGTACTTGTGTATTGTTTTCCACCGTGTCTTCTAGCTCACTGATGTGGTCCTCTGCTTCTTCTAGTCTACTTTTGATGCTTTCTATTGAGTTCTTTATAGCAGTGATGTCATTTATCATTTCTTCTTGTTTATTCTGCACCTCCTCTAGGTTCTTCTGCATTTCTTCTTGCTGCTTCTTCATCTCCTCTTGGGTCTTCTTCATTTCCTTTTGGCTCTTACTCAGATTGTCGATTTTGTGTTCCTATCTTTTCATCCACCTTATGATCATTTCTCTGAACTCTTTTTCTGGCAGGCTTATTTCTGCTTCTATTTTGTTTACTTCCTTATGGTGAAACCTGCCTTTCTGTATTATGTGGGCTGTTTCTTTTTCTTCTCATGGTCTTTCTTTTCCAGGTGTCTGGTTATGTAGTTCTCTCTCCTATATTGATTGAAAGGCACTAACTACAACATGACCAGGTTCAGCACATGAGGCACAGAGTAGAAATGTATTCAAGATGTTAACAATCACAAATAAGGTGACCACCAATGAAAGACAAATTAGGGGTAAATAGAGAAAGAAGAATAGTAAAATGAGGAAAAAGCAAAAGAAAGAAATGCCAAAATCAAGTTGGGAGAGCGAGAAAAGAAAAAATAAATAAATGAACAAAAAAATAAAATAAAATAAGAAAATAAAAAGGAGAAGAAGGAGAAGAAAAGAGTAAAAGGAAAAAGTTAGAGAGAAAGGAAAGTGTATAAGAGAGAAAAGGGGAACAAACTATATATGTCTTCAGAAAACTCCAATAGAACAGTCACTAATCCCAATAAAGGCCAGCAACCAGTACCTAGAGATTATTACAAACTGCAAATAGCAACTGGTATCGAGGTAGGTGAGGGAAAAGAGTGGTAAAAAACAAAGCAAGCAAAAAGCAGAGTGAAACAAGTAGAATGAACTAAAACAATCTCACAAAAATTTTCTAAAAATCGATATAGTCACTTTTCAGGCAAATAGCAACAAAAGGACATCGAGAAAAAACAACTTTTTGGCTAGTGAAGATAAGAAGAGAGAGGTTTGTATGGACTTGTAGTAGGGGATTTGAAATTAGATATGTAAATGGGGTGAAATTTTAACCAGGTAAAGAGAAAGAATAGGGGGATCTAAAGTTGGAAAAGGGAAAGAGAAACAAGACAACAAAATGGGGAAAGTTAGGAGGAGAGTGTTGGCATAAAAGTAGTTGAGTTGGAGTAAAATTATGCTGAAGGAAAGATGAAAATTGAATGTAGAACTCTAATCCCGAAATAAAATATAGAGAAAACAAAATGACTCTTGTTTTTTTTCCCAAAAAGGTAAAGTAGTAGTACTAATTAATAATACTAGTTGAAAACAAAAATGTAATAATTAAAAAGGTAAAATCAATTGAGGTGGAAAGGAAAAAATATTCTTTTAATTAAAATATGTAAAAATGAAAAATTAAAAAAATTAAAAAAAGAAAAAAGGACAAAGGAAAAAAAATAGGATGGTCATTCACTTCCACTATTATTCTGCTTGGCACTCCTGTTTCCCAGTAGGGAGGGTATTGTAGTTCCCTGTGTTCCCCTGCAGATGTTTTAACCTCTTTATTCTTCTTTGGTTATGTGAGAGTCAATTTGTGTGTCATCCACTGGGTGGCAGTGTTTTGTAATTGATCTCTGAGACAAAGCACAGGACCTCTCTAGGCTGTGCTCAGATCCTGTTACTCTGTGGTTCTCAAAGCGAGTTTGTGAGTATTTTGCAGCCGGGACACTGTAATAACTCCCAGGCTGTCCCTCTGCCCCAGAAAAAAATGAGTCATTTTCCAGAGCTCCCCTCTGTCAACAGCTAGGAGAGTCTGCCTCCACACTCAGGGATCACGCCTGCCCACCTCTGCAGACCTCTCCAGAGGCAGCTTTCCCGAAGCCTGGCTCCCACAGGGTGTGCATCTCTGCCCTTTGCAGGTAGGAGACCTCACCCTATCCCAGGCGAAATCCGACCTTTCTGTGCACAGTGTGGATCTCCGAATCCGCCGCCCTCGGGTCAGCACCACCTGGAGAGCCGTGCTCTGAGTCCCTGGCTGTTCAGTGGGTGCCTCTGCCAGCCGCAGCTTTCAGACCTCTGCAGACATCCACCTCCCTCTTATCTCAGGCAAAATCTGACCTTTCTGTGTGCTCTGTGGATCTCTGATTCCGCCGTGTGTCTGCGCCGATTGGAGAGCGGAGTGCTGGTTCCCCGGGTCCCCGGCTGCTTGATGGGTGCCCCAGCCACAGGCTTCAGACCGCCACAAACATCCACCTCCCTCTGCAAGATGGTGTGGTCTCCACGTTCGCACTGGTGGCTCCAGGAGACAAAATCCCCATGGCAGTGGGACTTCCTGGCCAGGAGAGCCCTGTCCAGCAGTCGTCCCCCCCCCTTCTCCTGGAGAATAACTGACTCTTAACTTGCCAACAAAAACTCCCAGTGCGATTCTCAGCCGCTCCCTCTCCCTCTGCCCAGCGACAAAGCTCCAGACGTATCTGTCTACTTCGCCACCATTTTCTCCCCTCCCCTTACTTAAGTTTTAATAACCTAGGTTTGAGGATATTGACCTACGTACTGTAATTGGTCATTTTGTTGCTGCCATTGGAACCAGAATAGCCTGAAAGTGTGTGTGTGTGTGTGTGTGTGTATTTGTGTGTGAAAGCATTGCTGAGTGTGTTTAAGAATGAAATTTCTTCAGAAATAAATTATACTATGAAGAGATCAATGCTGAGGGAGAAAATCAAGATTCAAGATGTTAATTAGTGTCTTGCCAGTTTTTCTCAGTGGTTAGAGTGTTGTATCATACACCAAATGTCTCAGGTTTGATTCCTGGTCTGTGCATACTAGAGGCAACCTTGGATGTTCCTCTCTAACATCAATGAAAGAAAGAGATACTAATGTGACAATGAACAGTTAGTAAATGAATAAAAAGGAAAATGTTTTCCTCTCTTTAGGGTCAGACTGAAACCCAGAGGTGCCTGGAACCCTACTGGAGGTGGTAGTCTTGGGGATAAAAAAGCACTTCATGTGCCTTATTCTATTAGTAAGGCTGAGATGCCTCTGGAGCCATTCCAGTGAATCAGGAACCATTCTAGTGAGAGCACTGGACTTTTTCACTATCATTCACTATTTTAAATTTCCCTTTTATTTCTTTTAAAACTTCACTCAAGTTTCATGAAAAATTATCTTTTGATTTTTGCTCACTAAGATTATATGAAATCCAGAAAAATATTTTTTCTATGCTAGTAAAAAATAGATTAGACTATACTAGAGGAGAAATAGTAATACTTGTGTCTAATGAAAAATTGTACAAACTAGAGTGGCCAATTTATGACATTTATTAAAGACAAAGGGAGTATTTGGTAGCATGGTAAAGACTGGAACTAAACAATGGAAAAATCCCAAAATTAAGTTTGATTATGCAGCACTCTAGGAAATTCTTATGGAAAGTGTCTGAGATTTCTTCTGCTAATGTAGATTATAATAGTTAAGCATACCACTTATCAGACATTTGATCATCTAAAATAACATTTCCCTGTCTCTCAGTTTTCTGTTAAGAATGGTGATATCAATCTCATCGAATTGGTAGGTAGTTAAATGAAAGACTATAAATGGATTAGCCTAATTGAGGTTTTCTCTTCTAAACATGCATTAAAACAAATCTCATAAATGAATTCAATGTAGCAACTTTATGAAGCACTCAGAATAAAATATAGAGAGTATTGTTTTCAGGTCCTGGGGTTTGGGAAAGATTGCCTAAACATAAAAATGAAGAAAGACACTAGCAAGAGGAAAAATTAATTTGACTTTCACCAAATTAAAAACAAACTTATTTTAATGTTAAAAAGTAAAAAATAAAATAAAAATAAGGCCCATCAACAAGAAAGTAGATAATAGCTTAGTATGACTCACTTAAAATCAACATAACTAATAATATACAAAAACATTTTCAACCTCACAAAAAAAGACATGAATTTCAATGTGCTTCAATTGAGAGACTGATGTACTGGCAAAGTCACGGTTGGATAGATTATGATGATATTGGAGCTTTCTTACTTTGATGGAGGAACTTTAAATTGGCAAAAACTTTCTAGACTCTAGAATTAATCTGGAATCTAGATAAAAATGTGAAATATGTAAGGAAAACTGGAAGATGGTTTGCTGGTTAAAGCAACATTCCACTTATAAGAATGTATTCTAAAGAAACAATCAGAAGCATACACAAAAAAGGATTATACACAATTATTTTTACTATAGTTTAAGGAAAAATAAAGCAATACTACAAATTAAACAGTACAATAGTTCAAATATGTTATGTGTATTACAAATATTATAATGAAAATATAAATGATTAAGCAACAGATTTCTGAAAGAAGAAATAAGTGACAAAAGAAGAAAAATATGGTAACATTCCGAAATATGCATGAGGAAAAGGGTAAAATAATGTGTGACAGAATAAAAATGATTATTATTTTAGGTAATTTTTGTTTTTGTTTTTACTTTTTTAACACTAGAAATTTTTACAAAGAATTTATATCATTTCTTCAAGTTTGAAAAAAAATATTAGACTTTCTAAGCATGTTAGGATAATATAAAAAATGAAAATTTAAAACTTTCTCTTGAAAACACTTTGATCTACAGATTAAATTTTTATTTAAGTGTATTGAAATTTTTCAGCTGGGATCAATGAAGGTCTTATGGTATGGTTCAAGTACTCCAGGTAAAATTATAATTCTTAAATAAGAAAAACAAACAAACATTCAGCTGATAAATTTCCCCTGGTAATAAGATATTTGACTTTTAGGATCAAATTAGATCTGAAAACTACTAAAGTAAAAGCTTATTTGAATAAAAAAGTTAGAGTTGGAGAGCATTAATCTTGTTTCAATTTCTAAGACAATAATTTTCTTTTAGTATTAGAGTCCTTTTGCCTGAAATTCATGCACTCTGGGGAAAGGTGTCCCTCTATTTAGCCAGTGCCCTCTCACAGTCTGGAAGTTCTCAGGAGATGTCCAACTGACAGCTTATGCCCACTCCCTTGGCAGTCAGACATCCTTAGTGCTGCTGTGGAGGTGGAGAGGATCCTACCGCCACCACTACACTCACCAGCCAAAAGCCTGTGTTCTGGCTGAGTGGCACTCCCCTTGTGAGATCCCACTGACCACCAAGGGGCAGCTTCTGCATTGAACATCTGCCACCTGGTGGTCAGTGAGTGTCATAGTGACTGGTTGTTCCACTGTTCAGTCAATTTGCATATTCGCCTTTTATTATATAAGATATGTTCAGATAATGGCTTATTTGGAACCTGCATTTTAGGATATCTGGACTCCCCACCCTATCCCAACTCCTATATCAGAGGAATGGAAAAAGGAAAAGTAGAAAAAGAATCAATTTACACTAATAAAAGAGAAACATGCAAATTGACCATCATTCTGTTACACTCACAGCCAATCAGAAATGCGTGTGCAAATTAGCCCAACTAAGATGGCAGCGGCCATGGAGCTGGAGTGAGCAGGAGTCTCGGGTTGCCCCTGGAGATGGAGGAAGCCAAGGTTCCCACTGACCCTGGCTCACCCTGGCTTCCACTCAAGACTACAAAGTTTCAATTACAAAAGATAAATAAATACCAGATACCTGCTTCCAGTCCACTCTGGCCTCCACTCAAGGAGGTGCTGAAAAAAAAGAAAGAAAAGAAAAAAAGGAGGGGCTGGGACTGGATTGCTGGAGGAGGTGTGGACAGCCTGAAAACAGCCCTCAGCTCCTCACCCAGGCTGGCCACACACCCATGGGGTGAGGATCCCTGCTGGGGGTTTGGCCAGCCTGCAAACAGCCATCAGACCTTCACTCTATCAGTGGGGGTCAGTTGAAGGTGATTAGGACAGTGGGGAGGGGCATTTTGGAGTGAGAAGTCCAGCAAGGGGACAGTTGGGGGCAAGCAGGCCAGTGGGAAGGAAAAGTAGGGGTGAGCAACCAGCAGAGGGGGGGGGCAGTTGGGTATGAGCAGGCCAGCAGTGGGGGGCAATTGGCAGTGCACAGGCAGGCAGGAGAGTGGTTTAAGGTCAATCAGGCAGGCAGGCAGGTAAGTGGTTTGGAGCCAGCAGTCCCAGATTGAGAGAGGGATGTCTAACTGCCAGTTTAGGCCCAATTCGTGTAAACTGGTAGTAGGACATCCTTCAAGCAGTCCCAGATTGGAAAGGGTGCAGGCCGGGCTGAGGGACCCCCATCCCCACATGCACTGATTTTGTGCCCTGGGCCTCTATTGTGTGTGTGTGTGTGTGTGTGTGTGTGTGTGTGTGTGTGTGTGTGTGTATTTAGCTAGAACCTTAATAAGTGTAATCTTTAAGTTTGTCCCAATGCCAAGACAGTTTTCTTCAGTTGTGAATTCTTCCACAGAGAAAAAGAAGAACAGGAGGACCCAGCATCCTTTGTCTTAAACACGCACATTCTTGGACACTGAAAACCCCTGATCCTGATGCTGATGCTGTCCTCACTTGATGGAGCTTCACAGAAACTATGCCACTGTGGCCTTGCCAAATCCAGAACCATGGCTGAGCCTCCACAGAGCTTGAGCCACTATAAACAATCCATCAGTGCCCTCACATTCACCCATAAATAAAGTCTTTCCCCACCAAGGTCAGTCCATGTTGACTTCTCCCGCAAATGTATAGACACCAATGCAAGGCTTTGAAAAATACACACACACACACACAAATAAACAAACAAACAAAAAAACTCCACACATACATGCACACACATACACACACACACACACACACACACACGAAAAAAGAAAGCATGGAACACAATAACTTTCTAATAACAA
The DNA here is from genome assembly GCA_004026805.1 of Lasiurus borealis. NCBI lineage: Eukaryota > Metazoa > Chordata > Mammalia > Chiroptera > Vespertilionidae > Lasiurus > Lasiurus borealis. The sequence continues at coordinate 58,522 of PVJN01001665.1, forward strand.
ACTAAAGAACTTAAGATTTATAACATTGCCAGGCAAAGAATTCAAAATATTATTTTAAGGGAGCTTGGTAATGTACAAGAGAACACAGGTAGACAACTCAACAAAAATCAGGAAAACAATGCATAAATGAAAAAGGAGTTAAATTGATTGTAAAAAGAGGTCAGATAGAAAATCTGGACCTAAAGAATACAACAAATAAAATAAAAATACACTGGGGAGCTTCAATAACAGATTTAAGGAAGAAGCAAAAAAAAAAAATTTTGACTTCAAAGATAAGTCATTTAAAGTTATCTAGAGGAGCTCAGGCAGTGTGGCTAAATGGTTGAGCATTGATCCATGAACTAAGAAGTCACTGTTGGATTCCCAGTCTTGGGCTCGATCCCCAGTAGGGGATATGCAGGGTGCAGTGGACCAATGATTCTCATCATTGATGTTTCCATCCCTTTCCCTTCTTCTCTTTGAAATCAATTAAAAACGTTAAAGTTATCCAGAAAAGAAATAAATAAAAAGAATAGTAGAGTGAAGAAAGCCTATTGGTTTTATGGAAAACTAACAAGTGAACCTGTAGTAAGTGCCTGGGAAAAGCCCTAAGCTGATTATTATCTGAATCTAGCAGTGCCCCAAAGACCCATGCCCTGGAAACATACCTTGCCCGAGGCAAGTGTGTTGTCAGTCTGACCTTCAGCTCTGGTGCCAGGGGATGGGTTTCATTATCTAAGTTCAGCCAAACACCAGGAACAAACACGAATATCCAGGCCCACTCAGAAATGACAATTACAAAGAAGCCACAAGAATGCACATAATCTCCTCTGGTATTTTTGCTTTATAAATAAACTCACATTATCGGCTTTGGATCACTGTCTCTCTATCAGAGGACAGCTGTTCCATCCAGCCCTAGCTTTTCCTTCCATCTCTGTGTCTGTCTCCTTCTTTCATTTTCTCAACCCCCAGATATCCCTACTCAGGAACCAGACTACTCTTTAGGAGCACTGGATATGGAAAAGAGAGAAATATTTATATAAACAGTATATACATTATGAGATTCACAGGAGCAGGAAAAGAAAAGGGTTAAGAAACTTATTTGAAGAAATGATGCTAAAAACTTTCAAAATCTGGGGAGTAAAATAAATATCCAGAATCCCAGTTATAAAGTGTAAAAATTTCCAAATAGGTTGAAACTAAAGCAATGTACACTAAGACACATTATAATTAAATTGTTAAAAGACAAAGAAAGAACTTTGAAAGCATCAAGAGGAAAGCAACTTATAATAAAATTAGGTTATCAGCAGGAGAAAATTTGCAGACCAGAGAAAGTGCAAAGATATATTCATAATACCGAAAGAAGAAAATAACTTTTGACTCAAAAGAAAACCAAACAAAAATTACTTCATAGATGCATAATACAAAAATAAGTAAACTCTGTCTACAAGAATGCAGTATGTATGTGGTGAAGTATAAGGGTTATGCTGTATAACCAAATGAAATTAAGTTTGTATTAACTTAAAGATATTTTATATAAGCACTGAGATAACCTAAACTTAAAAAAACACATATTAAAGAGGCACAAAAGGAAAAAAAAAAACCACTAAAACAAGTCACTACAGAAAAAAAATTTTCAGATAACAAAGTAGGATAGCAAAAAAGGAAGAGGAGAGAAATCAACCACAAGATACGAAAGCAATGAACAAAAAGACATATTGTGTTTATGAATTAGAATAATTAATATTATTAAAATATATAAACTATCCCGAATGATCTACAGATTCCAAACAATCTATCAAAATCCCAATATTATTATTTACAGAAATAGCAAAAGCAATCCTAAAATTTATATAAAACCACAAAAGAGTCCAAAGAGCTAAATCAATATTTACAAGAATAATAAAACTGAAAGTATCACTTATCCTGATTTTAAAATATATTATGGAGCTACAGGAATCAAAACAGTATGGTATTAGAATAAAAATATACAAACCAATGAAACAGAATAGAGAGCCAGAAGTAAATCCACACACTTATGGTCCTGATCTCTGACAAGAGTGCCAGAGTATATAAAGGAGGTAAAGGTTAGTCTCTTTAATAAATGATGCTAAGAAATATGGATGTCCATATGCAGAAGAATGAAATCAGACCTTATGTACAAAAATTAACTCAAAATGGATTAAATAATTAAATATAAACCTTAAAACTTAAGTAAAAATTTCTTTTACATTGGCCTTGGTAAAGACTCATTGGATATAGCAATAAAAGCAAAAATCCACAAATAGGACTACACCAAACTTAAAATCTACACAGAAGAAGAAGTAATTTTAAAAAATGAAAGGCAACCTACAGAATGGGAGAGAGTTTTTGCAAATCATATATACTATAGAGGTTAGTGTCCAATTAAAAAACTCAGATAACAAAATAACAGCAAAATAAAATATCTGATTAAATATAGGCAGAGAAAACAAATAGTTATTTTTCTTAAGAAGTCATTAAAATGACTAACAGGTACATGAAAAGATACACAACATCACTAACCATTAGAGAAATGCAAATTAAACCAACAATAAGATATTACCTCATACTTGTCAAAATAGCTGTCATCATGAAGACCAGATAACAAGTGTTGGCAGGATACAGAGAAAAGAGAATCCTTGTGCACTTTTGTTGAGAATGTAAATTGGTACTGACATTACACTGTGGAGTTTTCTCAAATAGATTAAAAAATATGATTCAGCAATTCCACTTCTGGGCATAGATCCAAAGGAAATAAAATCGGTATATCAAATGATATCTGTACTTCCATATTTATTGAAAAATTATTCACAATAGTCAAGGTTTGGAAATAACCTTAATGTCTAATAACAAATGAAGATAAAGGAAATGTGAATAATATTCAGCCTTAAAAAGAAAATGTAGCGCATATATACATATATAAAATAGAATATCATTCAGCCTTAAAAAAGAAGGGAATATAGCTATTAGTGACAAGGATGATTGTGAAGCTGTTTGGCTAAGTGAAATAAGCCAGTTACAGAAAGGCAAATACTGTATGATCTTACTCATGAGTAGAATCTAAATAGCCAAATTCATAAGAAGAGAGAAAAGTGGTGGTTACGAAGGGATTTGGGAGAGGTAAATTGTGAGATGTTGGTTAAGGGATCCAGTTTCAATTAGACAAGATGAATAAGGTCTGGAGATCTAAAGCACAGCAATGTTACTACAGTTAACAATACTTTATTTTATACTTGAAATTTGTTAAGAGAGTAGATTTAAGTGTTCTCAGCACTAAAAAAACAAAACAAAACTGGTGAATATTTAAAGGGATGAATATATCATTTCGCTTAAATTAGGAGTTTATTTTACATGCATGTGTATATTAAATTATAACATTATATACCTTAAATATATTCATTTGTAAAGTGTCAAGAAAAGCAAAAAAATAAAATAAATAGCAGTCTATTAAATTTTACGTATATAAAATAAAAATATCAACATTTTGGGTACATATTCATGTATATAAAAATAATTTTTAAATTAAATTATTATTTAATCTATGGTCAATGTGGCTCAGTTGGTTGGAGTGTCATCCCATACACAGAAAGGTGGTGGGTTTGATTCTTAGTCAAGACACATACCTAGGTTTCTTAGAGTTCTAATCCCAGTAAGGAATGCAACCAATTAATGTTCTTCTCACACGTTGATGTTTCTCTCTCTCTTTGTCTCTTTCCCTTCATCACTCTAAAAATTTAATTACAAAATTATTCTTTGAAGTACACATGTTATTTTTATTTATTTGTTTGTTTTATTTTAGAGCCCAATTATTTTTTAATTTGTGAAATGTGTTAGTTGCTTTGTAGCCAAAACTTTACAACAAAATTTGGCATGCTCTTTTCTAAAAGGTTAATAAGTAGTATAAACAATATGAAAGTATTATATCTATAACTAAAAATTCCAATTCATATGATTTAAAATAACTATGTTTTATTTTATATAAACTGTCAAACTTGCATTATTAATTTAGAAGTATATTTTTGTATATATTCTATAATATCCTGAATAAGTCACAAAAATTCTCATAAGAAACTAAAAACAGTATCATTGTGTCTAAAGATATAGATCTAGACTATATGACTAAGAATATAATTATAATTAGAAAATTATATTTGAGGTTTTTAAAACTAAATTATAGGTTTAATATCTTCAAATTCAAATTTTTATTTGGCATGCAAGAGATATAAAATATTTTTAGTATTTTAAACTAAATGCATATTTAAGACATCTTTGAATGTCTAAAATATAGTTATTTTAGACTCCATTAATTGGAACTTTTAGTTATTGAGATAAGGCCTTCACACTGTGAGCATTCTTAGAAGTCTAAAAGCCAGTAACTGTTCCCTTATCCAACTTTATGAGGAAGGGAGAGCTAAGGCAAAATTAGATAGGGACCTTTATTATTTATACTAGAGGACTGGTGCACAAATTTTTTGCATGGGGGTGGGGTTGTCCCTCAGCCTGGCTTGCACCCTTTCACAATCTGGGCCTGCTGGTTTCTAACTGCTCACCTGCCTGCCTGTCTACTGGCCTGATTGTCCATACCTTGACCCCCTGCTGGCCTGATTGCCCCTAACTGCCTCAGACTTGACCCCTGGCCTAAGCTGCAAACTAGCCTCCCTCTGAGGGAGGCGACCTGGTGGATAAGGGGAAGGTGTCACTCCCATTATCCCACTGCTGCTTCCACTGCCGGCCTGAGCTTGGGCCCTACTCAGCCCCCTGTTATTTGTCAAGGGGATATTGAAATGTTGAAACTATATTCTCTGCCTATGGCTGCTTGAGTCTGGGCTCTTTGAAGCCACTGCGGCTTTTTCAGGAAGGACGTCCAGAAGGTTGTCTGGAAAATATCTGCTCTAATTAGCATATTACTCTTTTATTAGTTAGTATAGATAAGTAAAACTAGAGGATGTGGTTTATATCTGCAGGCAAATGACATACCGTTCCTTAGAATTAAATATAGTTATCCATTGAAGCATAGAGTTAGTCTAAAGATAACATTACTCTGTCTAAAATGTATGGCTTGGAAGAGAAGAGTTAAATTTATGCTTACCATGGACAACTTCCTTAGCTTGCTTGACTCCAGTATATTTAAAAGTTTTTATCTATTTTATTATAACTATCACCACTGAGTAATTAAAAGTTTTACATATGCAACCTATTGCAGTTAGATATATTTCATCTACCTGTTCAAAGAGTTTAGAAATATGTACTTCAAATAATTAATAAAATATGAATTGATGATTCATACTTATTTATTATGGCCAGTCAGTAAAAAATAATCCTTAGATGCAGTTCATGAAAATCAGTTTGTATATATAGAGTAAGGGTATTTCAACTGAGGTAGGAAAATATATGCTGAATCTTTACAAAGGTGGGTCCCATTCTTGCACAGGGATAGGGGTGTCCCTCAGCCTGACTTACATCCTCTTGCAATTTGGGCCTACTGGTTCCTAACTGCTCACCTGCCTGTTTACCCCTAACTTCTCTGATCTTATTTGTGATAAAAGCAGTTAACATTGTGTGTGTTGATTTTACTATAACAGTAATCTAATCACTTACTATTGAAAGGTAAGGGGGAAAACTGAAACAAATGTTTAAAAAGGCAATTTTTGTGTTAAAAAGTAATAAAATGTAAGTATAGTTAAAACTAGTGAAAATAATGAAAGTGGCCTTGGATAGAACAATTCTGAAGGATTCTAGACCCTATATCTATTGCATAGTGTCTATTGATCACGTAGGTTCATGACCTCTGCTTTCTAATAACATTTCCTTTTTCTCCTCCTCATCTGCTGCTCCATGAGTTCACTCACATTGATTTAATATATCATCATCTAAAGGATGTGATAAAGTTGGTGTTTATATCTGTCAAGGGACCAAGGAGATGAAAACTAGGCATCACCAAAAGGTGTAATTTTAGGTTGTTGCATTTTTCTTAATTATTTCTGACATTTTATCTATTTCACCATGAGCTTTCTTGGAGGATATAGATAAAAACAAACAAACAAACAAAAAACCCTGTTCATCATGACCCAGAGTAAGAAATACATCTTCTCTTAATAAATCCCACCTGAAATCATAGAGGGGAAGGAAAGAAGGAATCATGAACATTTATCACTTGTTCTGTTTCATTTGCTATATTCTTTTTTGAACCCAAAAGACACTTTCTTTCCAGAATAAACAAGATTTCAGATACAATATGAGGTCTGAAAAAAAAAGGTAAACTATATGATAATTTGTCAAGGGGATATTGAAATGTTGAAACTATATTCTCTGCTTGTTCTTATTCTAAGCTCTCTTAAGATAGATAAGCCTTTGTTTATAAGACTTAAGATATAGTAAATATACAGTAAATATATCTTAATGCTTTGTTTTATATGACTTTTCAATTAAGATACCATAAATCCTTCCAGAATTGAGTTTGTTAAACAAGAAAAACAACAAGTATAAAGTAAAGATGACCACAGAAAGTGTCCTTATTGTATACCACACTTAGTATCTTTTGTAAAAGTACTCTTTTTGGTATGTGATAGAGGATGTTGTTGAATTCATGGTTTAAAACTTAAAAATGATAAGAAACCATTAATGCAAAGGTAACAATCCACTTATTATAAATGGTCTCTGCTTGTTTTTTTCTGGCTTAAGAGGTTGTGAAAGATGGCAAGGCCTCTTCAAAGATGGCCTCAGTGACTCATATCTTCTGCTGTTAATATAGTCCACTGATGTATTTTATTCAGGAATACAGTGTAGATCAATAGATTACAATGAAAATAACTTTGTGTTACTTTTAAGGCCAAATCATAAGACTTGTAATAGTTAGTGGCTTGCTCCTTGCTCTCTTAGAAGGGGCACTCTTGGGGAAGCCAGCCACTATGCAGGAAGATTGACTATCCTGAGCCTGCTATGCTTGCTGTAAGTCTATGGTAGGTATATGAAAAAGCCCCATGATAATCTAGAGATAGAAGCCTGGTTCACAACATTCTGGGCTTCTCAGCTGAGGGACTTGACATGTATCTCCTCTGAGACTTCAGATAACTCCATTCCCAGGTGATATCTGACTGTATACACAGTTAGACCCCAAGCAAGAACCACACAAATGAGTTCAGTCAACTCACAATACTAAGTTTTTGCGTGGGGTGTTATATAGCAGTAGAAATCAGAGTGCTTGTTTAGTTCATTAGTGTGAAATAGAGTTCAGCAGTATTCAAGGACTCTAATTTATTAAAGAGGATTACAGAAGTTTGTAAAATAATCTTCTGTTTAAAATAACAAATTAAACCATACACATTAGGTTGTACATTTAAGTGAAATCATATGGTTCTTGACTTTCTCTGACTAGCTTATTTAATTTAGCATAATATTGTCTAGGGTAGCTCTATCCATGTCACAAAGGGTAAGATTCACTTCTTTTTTACAGCTGAGTAAAGTATTCCATTATATAAATGTACCAGAGTTTTTATCTGATGAGCATTTAGGCTGCTTCCAAATCTTGGTTATTTTATTTATTTATTTATTTATTTATTTATTTATGTATTTATGTATTTATTTATTTATTTAAATATTTTGAGCACTGACTGAAAATTCAGCACTTTTATTTTATTTTTTAAAATATATTTTATTGATTTTTTTACAGAGAGGAAGGGACAAGGATAGAGAGTTAGAAACATCGATCAGAGAGAGACATCGATCAGCTGCCTCCTGCATGCCCCCCACTGGGGATATGCCCAAAACCAAGGTACATGCCTTTGACCAGAATCGAACCTGGGACCTTTCAGTCTGCAGGCTGATGCTCTATTCACTGAGCTAAACTGGTTTGGCAAAGAATACTTGAAATAATTCTTTTATAAAAAGAAATATATTTTATTGATTTTTTACAGAGAGGAAGGGAGAGGAATAGAGAGTCAGAAACATCAATGAGAGAGAAACATCGACTAGGTCCCTTCTGCATGCCCCCTACTGGGGATGTGCCCCCAAGCAAGGTACATGCCCCTAACCGGAATCGAACCTGGGACCTTTCAGTCCGCAAGCCGACGCTCTATCCACTGAGCCAAACCAGTCTTGGCAACATATAACTCTTGATATATAATAGTTATGTATCCCTCTGCTCCATTATCTTGACACATTATGAATATAGCTGATTTTTGCTTCTCTTGATTTTCATCCATTTTTTCTCTTTGAATATGGTTAGAGTTCGAGGCAGACACTGGAACCTAGTGTTGGTCCTCCTAGTTTGGAGGCTGTTAGAAGATTTGCTCAGATTATTCACTTCTCTGCCTTTCAGCCGATGCCTCTAGTGTGAGAATTGATAATTCTTCCAAAACAGTGGCGTCAATCAGGGGATTCATATTCTCTACATTGTGGCCCTGTGAGCCTCACTGCCCTTTTAGTTATAATTATTTAAATTACTGGGTTTCTAATTTTTCTCATTGGGAGGATTGGCTCAAGTTGTTTATTCCAATGTTATTTGGAAGCAGATATTCTACATTCTTATTTTGTGCATTCTTATAAAATATAAAAGAAAAGCAAAATATATCACTATTTAAAATTTTCTCTATATATATTTTTCCTCCACAACAATGTGAAGATTTTCTTTTCACTTGGAAATGGTTAATTGTTTTTTACTTGATTGTTCATAGACCTTGTTTCCATATCTTTGGGACACAATACATTCAGATTGGCAAAATTTCAATGTTTAATAGTCTGCACTTTAGTTAAGTACAGAATAATATCATTTGCAAATTTTTTCCTTAGTAAATTATATTTCAAAATTAAATTTTAGGGTTCTTTAGTCATATGCAACAGAAAGCATTTACGGTTGGCAAGAATCTTGAGCAGTTCTGAGGATCTCAAAAATGGTACCTAATGGATGGACTCTCAGACGAATACTTTGGGTTGAAAATACTCCAAATACTTTTACACATTGGATGTCTCTGTGTAAAAGTTGTTTTACCTTGGAGCTCTATCAACAAGGCTAAGTATCACATTTTAAATAACCACTATAGAGTAACTTTTTTTTCAAGTACTATTATAATTGCATTAATATTGCATAGTTATACTTTTCACCCTACACAGAATTTAAATAACTTGTTATTTATTTCTCTGGTGTCAGAGAAATATGCATAATATTGGCACCTCTTTAGAGGAAAATAGATTTAAAGACATTAAATAACATTTACAAAATAAATGCCAAACCAGTATTTTCACTTTGATTTACATCTTTCTCGTATGCCACATTATTTCTTTACATTTGAGTATAGCCTTTCTTTGTGAAATTCGGAAGGAAAAGTTATGATTAAAAAATAGGCTTTTTCTGTTGACCTTAAAATAATGATATAAACTCAAAAGCAAACTAGCTGCTCTATTGTCTTCAGGACTGTGATTTGTATTAGAGTATCTCTTATAAGGATGTTAATGGTTTTTAAAAAATTGAAATTGAGATTCAATCATTTTTCTTTTGCTCTGGTGGGTTTATTTCTAGCCTACAGGGGCAAGATGTTTTTAAAGACAAGAATCAGGGGGTGTAGGGGGGAAGCAGATGCAGAGGCAAAGAAGCAATGAACAGACAGTGGGAAGGCAGGGGAAGTTGGGGAGGAGGGGCCTATAGGAGATCAATGGAAGGACTTGTATGCATGTGTGTGTAGGCATAGCTAGTGGATACAGGGTAATGGGGGGACGCAGAGGGGGTGGTGGTGGTGGGGATGGATGAAGGCATGTACTGGGGGGTGGGGAGGGCAATAGGGGAAAATAAATAAATAAATAAATTAGTTTAAAAATTGATGTGAAAAATAGTATAAAATATGTATATTTTGGAGTACAGATATATCATTGCTTGACATCAAGAAAATGAGATTTAATGATGTAGAATAATGTTAACTATTGATTAAAAGAAATAATTTTAAGCTCATTAATAAAGCCATACTTTTTAAAAAATAATTTGACAGTTCTCTTTAGAAAATTTCTAGATTTAAAATAAATTCTATTATTTTACCTGAAAGCAAGCCTCTCTAACATCACAGGAATTAATAGTAGTGCTAGGTATGACTATTGCTAGAAATCCTCAAAGTCAAACTAATATTATATAACCAAGTTTATAAGAATATGATACATACTTGAATAGGTACTTTCTCTTTTCTTAGATGCCAAAATACTTCCAAGTTTTCATCATCTAGTAGCTAAGTATCCTTTTTATTTCACATGATTTTCCTCATCTATGATGAGGTAAATTTGTTAATCAATAATTTCAATAATTTGTCATCTTATTTATTTAGCATTTTATTTGTAAATTAATGCTTGAAAATCTCTACCTAATAAAAAATCATGAACATGGAAATTCCCATGAAATTAAGCACAAGTAAGCTTACTAAAAGTTCTAAAGTCAGATGCTTTATCTTGTCATACTTGAATAGTATTTTAATTTTAGTAGTTGTTTTAAAGTTTTCAATATCCATAGGGCATAATAATATATTTAAATTATTATTTTTAAATTATATTATAGTGAGATTTTTGGATAGATATACATATTAAATTTATTTTCAAAATTTGCAACTACAAATGATAGAATATCAATGTACAATTAGATGGAAGTGTTTTCTCTAGTAATGCAAATTTTGAAAATTTATAGACTGTTAAAAATGTAAACTAAAGTATTAGATGAAAAGCTAGTTAGTAATATATTAATTTTATAACTTTAATAATATTTCTGTAACATAAAATAACTACTAAGTATTGGGTCCAAATATTTTGAAAAGGTGAAGTCGTACTTGACCATAAATTCTCTTGGTAGCCATGGTGAATCAGGTAAGGGACAGATTCAGCAAAAGCAATGGATCACAGAGAAGGATGAAAGGAAGAACACACCGTAATCTTCCATGCCAGCCAACAAAGTAAATAAGACCTACAGGGTTAGGGACTTTACATGTGGAGGGAACCCTAGAATTCTGTTTCTAAATATTGTTTAAATATATATTTGACTTTTACGTTATAAAGTATTTTATGTTTATTGAAGTGCTATTTTTCTTTGTGTAGAGAGTAATTTTGTTGTCTAGCAATACTACATAAGATTAATTGCATGGAAATTTTAGCGTCTTTTTTTTTTCATGAGCTAGTTATATTATTACACTTAGGTTGTTTTTTAATTCTCACAACTACTCAAGAAATGTATTATTATTTTCTTAAAATGTTTCATATTTTTAGGTAAATTTCCTTTAGACAAAAATTAGAGGAAACAATTCTAAACCAGATTTTTCAAATAAAGTTTATTCTTTTATAACTCATCGTGCTGCAAAAATAAATAAATAAATAAATAAATAAATAAATAAATAAATAAATAAATAAAATACTGTTTCCCAAAACCTGATGTGGTTATTTGTTTCTTTTACTTAAATTTTAATTTCTTATTTATGATGCATTTGTAAGATGGCTGAGTAGGCAGCTACACATTAGTGAAGTCGTATGCTTTATTGGAGATCAAATCTATAAACTTAACCTCAAGAGCACCCTGCTCTGATCTTAGTGGTACTATTTGGCACCAAAAATAATTACACATATTTTTGATTACCATAGAATGGCTGTTTGGACCGCCTTAAAAAAAATGTATCTTTAGTCTTTCACATTTTTTTAATGTCCCTTTACGTCTCTTTCTCTTTTTCTCCCACCCTGTTTCATTCCAATATCCTATTTTTCTCATTGTTTAATTATTATTTGTAAATATGTTAGCTAATCATATTTTTGAAATACAATTTTGCTTAAAATTTTAAAGAATTAAACTATACTACTAAATAATTAAGTGGAAAAGTTGGATATTAGGTGCCCCATCAAACACATAATATAAATGTCTGCTTAAGTTACTAAACTATACATTTCTTGAATAAAATAATTTTAAGTGTAATTTTTTAAACTGATGTGTGTATGTACAGAGAGAAGAATACCTTTATGCATCACTACATTTCCACTTATACTAGCAGGTGCTTGCAAATGTTTTTGAATAAAAATATAATCTATCTTATCTGACTATCCATAAGACAAACTCTAACTTGAAACAACTTAAGGAGGATGTTGAGAATACAGTTAAGTGTATTACCCTTACAATACACAAAGCAAATTGTTCATTGAAGCAGATAACTATTAGAATATTTAAAAAAAAAATACCAGAAGTTGAATAACTCTACATTTTCAATCAGTTTCTCATTAATTTATGATTAAAAATTAAAAAGCAAACCTAGGTTTGTGAGACATCATTTTTATGCTATTAGATCCATTATTTGTTGCAACATGTAAATTAAGATAATTTAAATTTTTTAGTATTGCAATTTGTTAATAGCAGTTATGAGTAAAGACATAGAAACTAACAGAAGTCAATGCTTTAAGTTACTTTTAACAAGTCAAAAGTCCAAGTTATTAACAGAGTTAGTTTTTTTGTTTGTTTGTTTTTATTTAAAAAATACCATGCAAATGGGAAAACTGTACCAACTAGCTACTACATTTAAATGAAATCTATTTACCTTTTATCCAGTCTGAATAGGTGCTTTTTAATTATTGCTAATTGTTTAAGATGCATTCACATTTCCCAGAAGATTCAGTCTGAATAAATTTAATTTCTTTAAAATCTTCTTCAATTGCAGGCAAATATAGTAAGAAGCCCCATAAGTATGGCAGTAAAATAGTCATAAAGGCAGGAGCATTTAAATTAGTAGAACAAGGAAAGTCTTCCCAAAAGAAGCAGAAAAGCTATGTGGTTGGAGATGCAAGAAGCAAACATGAAACACACAGCTGAAGCATTTAAGAAAACTGTGAAAAAGTTCTATGTTCACTTGTTAAATAATGCGCTAGGGCAGATTAAAGCATATGAATAGTTCTTTCACAGGTCACAGGGCCCATTCAGCTTGAGAACATTGTTATTATCCGACAGAAATAGATGAACTTCATTAATATTCTGAGCACACCTGGGAGAACATTCTTAAGGAAATCATCCTCTTTTGATTTGGAAATTTAAAAAAGAAAGAAAAAAAAACTTAACAGTAAGCATTAAAAATTGGATATATATAAAGTCAACTGCTCTCAAAGTTTAATGCCTGCTGCAAGTAGGAGTCTTATTTGTGTACATTTCTAGGTATAAATGAGTGTGCCTTATAAAATAAAGTTGAACAACAGTTTGTGTTTATTAGCAATTATATTCTTGCTATGTTTTCAGATAACAGTCATATACTAGCTAAAGAAAGCTTCTCAAATTCAAATAGTAATGAGTAATGTAGCAATTTATAAATTTGGTATTTGTTTAATGTAAAATGCATATAGTAAAAATACAGTATAAAAAATATTCAGTATTTTAATAAAAATGGAATTATGTCATTTATTAAAGAAACAACCATCTACAAAAAATGCTTGAAAGATATTTCAAAATATGTTCTACATAAGTTATTAGTTTAAATATTAATTTTTAGTATATAATTAAATATAAATTTCTCAAACATGACTATGATATTATGTGATGAATTTTCAATTTTGAATATTTTACATTAAGTATATTATTTATGTAAAATTAACTATAATGGTACTTTAAAAAATACTGTTGCAAATAGGTATCTAAAACCATAATTAATTTAGAACTATAATAAAGAATAGGGCATATGCCAAATTTTGTGAGCTACTTCTATATTCTCTGAGTATGTATATTTATATATAAATAACATACACATTGAACACAAATATATACATGTGCACATATTAAAGGAAGAACAGAGAATAACAAAGAGCAAATTTTTTCTTCTTGTTTTACTAAATATTTTATTTAAAAATTTAGTGGTTAAAGTTCCTATGCTATTTAAATAACTACTTTTAATGAGTAATTCATTCTAAAATGGGAATTAAGTTTTCAGTGCCCAAAGATAATGCAGTATACATGAATAAAAATCCCTATTGAAATAAATGGACCCATTCATTTCTGAGACACAAAATGCTGTATTGTCTGTGTTTTGCTACTTTCTGTGTAAGCCCTTTGATAGAATTTTTCCTCTTTATGATGCTTTAGGTATATATGTTTCTCTGTTCAAAAATCATGAAAAACTATAAGTAGTAAATCCTAAATACTAATATGTAACAGATATATAAGTGCTCCTTGGAGTAAATAGATTATGGACAATAAACTGTCATCATATCCCTGTCTCAATTTCCACTCACTTTTGTAGTGTACACCTGTGGCTTATAAGTAATATAACCACAATGCTAACACAAATCCCAGGTCCAAAGGTAACCTAGGAAACTCTGCTTCCTTACTCTTGAGTGTTGCCGATGGAAAGAATAATAAGCAAAGCAGAAACAAAGCAGTGGATGTATATAATTTAAGAGACCACTTGTGAAAAGTCCCATCTAGTAGTTTTCTCCAGCTGTAAGTATATTTCAAATGGGATGATGAAAGGAGGATCACATCACTTCAGAAGCTCTTAAGTGCAATAGAATTCTGATCCTTGTTTGGTTTCTGTTACAAACAAACTAAACCAACTGTAAAAATAAACAAACAAACAAACAAATAAATAAATAGGATATCAAAGAAATTTGAAACCATTATTTAATAATAATAAAAATATATTTTTTTTTCAAATGTGAGAATGACATTGTGGTTTCAGTTTTTAGAAGTATTTGTAGATGAAATTATGTGCTGTTTGGAATTCCTTCAAAATTATTGGAATAGTAAGTATAAAGTGAATGAAAGTATTGTGGTAATTTTAAAATATGTTAAAGATTTCTTTGATACTCCACTTTTTAAGAAGTAGAGCTTGGGTGTGGGCTAGATATAATGACTCACTTCTAACATATAGTATATGGCAGAAGTGAGAGAGTGATTCCCAACATCCTATATAATAAAAGCCAATATACTAAGTGTCTGACTGTTCAACTCTTCAACCAGTTGCTATAATGTACACTGACCACAGGGGCAGATGCTATAACATTTAGGTTAGTTTGCAGCTGGGGATATGCCCTGGAGCTCTCCTGGATCATGCACTGGGGAGATACCTTGGCCTGGCCTGCACCTTCTCATAATCGGGGACCCATTGGGGGATGTCAGAAAAACAGTTTTGGCCCAATCCCCACAGACCAGGTAGAGAGATCCCACCAATGGATGAATCAAGCACTGGGCCTCTAGTTAAGTCATTGAGTCATTATGTCTTTTTTGATCCTTTGAAAGATGACAATGCACAGACCCCACATTGGGCATCAATTCTGGTACCCACAATGGCAAGCTGAGACTCTCTTCATAGGTTCTTCTCCTGTGAAGTTTAAAGAATAAAATTCATGGACTAAGATATTTTAAGTAACAGGGTGGAAATTTATTGCAAACATGTACAAATTACCAAAATGAAGAAATTTTTCTCTCTAAAATGGGAAAAATCAATTCTTATATCCAGGTTTATAAATTTTCTTAGTTTCTTTGTCTGCTCATTCCACTTTCTAATTGGACCCTTCCATATTTTATGTCCCTTGTTCTTTCCTAATTGGCAATTTTCCTCTGCATAGTATCAGTTTCAAAGTTTCAAAACTTACCCTCTTTTCCTTCCCCTAATCTTATAATATTCTTGTAAACAACCTGATGGTTTGGAGCTGTCTCTGTCCTACACATATGCATTCCTCTCCCATGGACCACCCCCCACTCCTTCCCTTGATACTGCCTTTTCCTTTGGAAAATAATTGTTTCAATAAACAGTGCTCAACAACTGGATAACTACATGCCAAAGAATTATATTTAACCTCTTTCTCAAACCATATATAAAAATGAACTTAAAATAGATCAGTGATCTAATTATATATCCTAAAACTATAAATTAGAATAAAATATTGAAATAAATCTTTATGACCTCATTGACAATAGATATTGATTTTTAGATTTGAAACCAAAAGTACAAGTTACTAAGGAAAAATTAGGCAAATTAGACCTCATAAAAATTAAAAACTTTTGCACATCAGAGGACATTATCAAGAAGATAAAAGGCAAATGTAATGATAGAAAATATTTGCAAACCCTACATTTTATAAGAACACTTACAACACAACAACAAAGAACAACTCAACAAAAAATGGGCAGTGGACTAGACTAACAGTTCTTTAAAGATGTCTCCAAAAAAGCATGTGAAAAGATGTTCAATATCATTGGTCATCAATAAACAGCAAACCAAAACCACACTAAGAAACAACTTCACACTCACTAGTATGGCTGTAACCATAAAAGAAAAACAAACACATACACACATAAAAAACTCACATGCACAAAAAAACAGAAAATAAGTGCTGGTGGGAACCCTCATACATTGCTGAGACAATGGTTTATCAGTTCCTCAAAGAATTAAATATATAGTTACCATATGATCTCGCAAGTCTATTCCTGTGAATATATTCCAGAGAAATGAAAACATTTATCACAAAGAGACTTGTACAACAATGTTTATAATAGCATTATTTAGAATAGAGAAACATGTCCATCAACCCAAATGTTCATCAATGGATGAATGCATTAAAAAAAAAACAACCTGTGGAGGAATACTGTCTAGCCATAAAAAGGAATGATGTATTATTGCTACATGCTACAACTTAGGTGAATTAAAAAACATTAGGGTAAGTAAAATATATGAAATATCCAGAAGAGGAAAATTTAGAGAGACAGAAAATATGTTAATGATGGCAAAAGGATAGAGGGAGAGATCTGGGGAAATAATTTTAGAGTACAAGTGTTCTCCCGAGGCAATGAAAATGTTTTGAAACTTGAGAAAAGTGGTGGTTGCACAACATTGTGAGTGCATTAAATTGCCACTAAATTGTATCCTTGAAAATAGTTACCTTTATGTTATGTGAATTTCAGCATAATATATTTCTAAAGAAAAAAAATAGTAGGTATGTTTTGAGGAGCAAATTAAATAATATATATAGCATAGTGCTTATATACATAAAAGTCACTTAATAAGTGTTACCAATAAGAATAATTACTTTAGCTGCTTTTATTACTGTTAAGCTCATATCAACATTTTTATCAAAATATGTCTGAATATTTAGAAGATAGTTATTGATGGCACAATGTCAGACACTATCACTAATATATCAGGTGGCAGAATCAAAGTGTAAGAATTTTCAACAGACTCAAAAATCATGGTAAGTTTGAAGCTAAATGTAAGAATTTATCTTGAGATTGCCAGTAGAGTAAATCTATTAAGTGTAAATACATAAGCTTTTGATGACAAATATATTCAAAAGAGTCATTATTGTCATATATCTATCAACAAGGCTGTAGTAGTCTTTGGCTTCATTAATTAATATGGGAAATCCATATTTAGAGAAGCAAGAGTTTCTCCCAGTTCTGTAGTATATCAGAAGGTCTGAAGGTTGTGTTCATGTGCTTATGTTTAGACAGTCCACTTACGGCAGATTTTTATAGACTGGAACATATTAAAAATAGTATTAAATATAATTTTGGTAGGCTTGGAATTTTTCAACAGGAAGATCATTGAAAAAAAACTTAAAAGATAATTATCCTGGAAAATAAAACAAAACATGTTTTGTGAAGTTGGTATCATCCTTTTTAAATATGTAAAGTTCATTTTGTGAAAGATTAATGACTTCAACAGGTCTGGTAAAAGACCTGGGTGAAAATAACAGAAAAAAAATGCCATATATATATATATCTATATCTATATCTATATCTATCTATATATCTATCTATCTATCTATCTATCTATCTATCTATCTATATATCTATATATATGGATATATAGATAGATAGATAGATAGATAGATAGATAGATATATAGATATATAGATATATAAACTAAAACTCATTACTGACTTCATATCTGGTATCTTATGCCATAGTACAGTGTTCGGCAAACTCATTAATCAACAACCAATTATCAATAGTACGATCGAAATTTCTTTTTAAACTTAAACTTCTTCTAACACCACTTCTTCAAAATAGACTCTTTTAGGCCATGATATTTTGTGGAAGAACCACACTCAAAGGGCTAAAGAGCCTCATGTGGCTTGCGAGTTGCAGTTTGCCGATCACTGCAGTACAAGCATGTCCAATTCAAAAGCTAACATGTGCCAAATAAACAAGGTTTAAGTTTATGTAGTCTGCAAAAAAACAAAAGTTTTAATTTTCATAGAAGTGTAGGTTTATTTCAATAGAGACATGCTGAATACAAAGAACTAAAAAAATGAATAAGCATTAACATAAAATAATAGAATACTTTAATAAAAATTAATATTTTCTCTTGAACATTAACTTTCGAGACACTGAGTAACTGCACAAATTAATAAGTGTACCACAAAAAAAAAAAACAACAACCCTATTTTTCTTCTTCTCTAAAGGAGAAATATTTCCTGTTGTACACACCAATCAGTCTAAGACTAATGATGTGGCAATCAGCTGCTAAAATATTCGCTGCTAGTATTAGTGAGAGAAATAGTGCGCCTGAACATATTGTGCTTAAGGGAAATGAATGCAACATAATTATAATAATCAGTCATTAGCGAACATTATAGTTCATTATTAATAATTGTGTATAACAGGATATTGTAAAAATTAAGTTATGACATTTTTATTAAAACATTTCTTACACACTGCTATGTTGGCTGGGCCACAAAAATATTTGTCAAGGGCCGCATGTTTGATATGCTTGCCATAGTAATTTCCTATCACTGGAAATAATCCAGTAGTGGCTATAAAATGCATGTCAGGAATGATATGGTTGGCAAATTTAGAACTTTGGAATACTACCAGTTCCCCAAGTACTAACTTTTTCTGTGTTATCATGGCTAATTTACATACCCTCGTTAAGTAGTCATGTTTTTCCACTGTAAAAGTAGATAACATGTATTATAAACTTATAATTTTCTAAAAATACTTATAAAAAAATCTGATGCTTGTATTATATTTCCAGCATAACACTCAGGGAATATTACCTGGTTATTTCAACTATTAATTCTACCTTGCATGTAATGTTGGATTCATTTTTCTCTCAGAATGTGCCCAAATTGATAACACATCCAGACAACTGAAAAGAGATAAAGCTGGACTGTCTTAGAATATTTGCATATGTGGAGTTATTTTGTTCAAGATCTTTTCTCCAGGGAATGAAAACCAGCAATGTACCTTAGTAGACTTCATCGAAATGGAGCAATATCTGAAGTGCAGAATTTCCAAATCTGAATAATAGGTGTACAAATACAAAACATTGACTTTATTTAGAATAGATTGTTCTATAATGAACCATCTTAGGACCTTTTCTTTGACAGATACTCAACACAATGCAATTTTCATTATCTCCCTAGTTATATGTTGAATGTAGTTTTATGAAATCTATAAAAAACTGTTAAGAATTATCCTCAGATAATTGGAGTATTTTAAGGCTTCCAAGAAACCAGTTTTGCTCAGTGGATAGAGCGTTGGCCTGTGGAATGAAAGGTCCAAGGTTTGATTCCAGTTGGGGGCATGTACCTTGGTTGCAGGCACATCTCCAGTGTGAGGTGTGCAGGAGGCACCTGATCGATGTCTCTCATGGATGTTTCTGACTTTCTATCCCTCTCACTTTCTCTCTGTAAAAAATCAATAAAATATATTAAAAAAAAAGAATTGCAGTATCTTATCAAGGGATACCTTTATTCTTTCTAGCACATGCTTCCTATTGTTTTTTTCCCTCTTTACTTCTTTCTTGACTTGTCTCTTCATCACCTATTGATTGTAGAATGTTCCAGTATGTTTGCTGTTATTGTATACTTGCTTTAATGATTCTCTGTTTCATGGAAGATTTAGACTATTTTATCTTATTTCACTTATTATTTTTACCTAGTATTGTAATAATTAATGTTTAATTTTTATTCACATTTTTAAAATATGATGATGCACTTGGAGAAAGCAGAAAACAGAAGTAGTGTCTTATATCATTTTTCCTAAAGGATAGTGATAACTATATTGTCAAGAGATATACCAAAATATTATAAACTCTACTAACTAAAAGTTTTACATATATGTGGGTTGAATTAAGGAACCTCTATTGAGCATGACATAACCCATCATGGTCACGGCTGGCAATAACATGGAAAGGGAATGCAGAGTAGTCAGGGCCCGTGGGTGCAGCTTATAGAGTTAGTGGAGAGGAAATTTCTAAAGACAAGCTATTATTTTGTCCTTGCTGAAACAATCTGGACTCATATTTACAAAATCATGAGATAATTCTTTTTTAAATATATTTTTTGATTTTTTATAGAGGGGAAGAGAGGGATAGACAGTTAGAAACATCGATGAGAGAGAGATATCAATCAGCCGCCTCCTGCATGGCCCCTACTGGGGATGCACCCACAACCAAGATACATGCCCTTGACTGGAATTGAACCTGGGACCAGCAAGCCAACACTCTATCCACTGAGCCAAACTGGTTTCAGCATCAGATAATTCTTGTTACAAATCTTTCTTCATATCTTCACAAACACATTCTTATATACTGTTTTAATTTAACAGGTTTTAAAATTCTGTTTTCTTTATATTTTTCCACATATAATTTTCATTTTCTACCATGGACAAGTTATGATTGGTCTTGATTTCTTTCTTATTAAATAGAGTCTTCATGACTAATAATCTTTACATCCCAGCAACTGCTACATTTCCTGGGACATAGTAATCATTGAAAACATATCAGTGGAATGTTACTAAATAACAGGCAGTTGGCTTGAATACATTCTATATTTTTTTTCTATTCAGAATTGATTTCTCAATTATTACTAGTTAACTAAGTACTAGTGACTGTAAACATTGAATAAGGTGTTCAGCAGATTCTATAAGGAAATCAAAGATGCATTTCCTCTGACTTTAAGGAAAATGTTTAAAAAAATAAAAATAGAGCTAAATTATGAGTAAACTTTATATTTATAAAAATATAATATAAATAGTGATAAACATTAGGAAAGGCTATTATAGATATAAATAAAGTTCAAAAGTGAAGAGATTCTATTGCAATTATTATGTAATAGTAGAGTCCCGGTGCACAAAATTTGTGCATGGGGGGGTAGTATCCCTCAGCCTAGCCTACAGCCTCTCCAATCTGGGGTTTCAGGGATTGGACCTAAATCGACAGTTGAAGATTCCTTCATAATTTGGGACTGCTGGCTCCTAACCACTCACCTGCCAGCCTTATAGCCCCCTAACTGCTCCCTTGTCAGCCTGATTGACACCAAGCTCCTCACCTGCAGGTCTGATCACCCCCAACTGCCTTCCCCTGCAGGGCTGAGGAGACTGGGGGACTGAGGCTGAATGAGGCAGGGCTGAGGAACTGTGCCTGCTGCCTGCCCAGCAGGGCTGAGGGAACTAGGGAACTGAGGCTTGATGAGGCCGGATAAGGCAGGGATGAGAGGATTGGGGGACTGAGGCTGGATGAGGTGGGGCTGAAGGGACTGAGTGCTGCCATCTTATGGCTGTGAGCACCACCATCTTCTGAGGGAGTGGCAGTCAATTAGCATATTCCCTTTTTATTAGGATGATTTAAGCATATAGTTAATAGTATTGATAGAAGTGCAATAGTGAGACCAGCATTACAGAGAATACTTCAGACAGAATACCTGAGCCTTAAAGGATTGGTATGTATGACTTTAGAATTCAAAAAGGGAATCAGCAAAAAGAGGTACTATTTAATGTAAGCTTGAAAAATGGAATGTAACAGAAAAAAATAAATAAAGGATTCCTCAAAAGTCTGTGTCTTAATAACATATTCTTGATTGTTGTTTTAGTTGTGGTCAAAATGAGTATTTTAAGAATATTTTCATATGAGGAAATGCCTTCCCTGGGCTTTATTGTTAGAAAGTGAGCTAAGGGACTAACAAAACCAGCTAATTCGGACCAATGAAAAGTGACGAAGATTGGTAGGTTTCTTAATTCTTTCTCCTTACAGAAGAAAAACTTGCTAAAGTGAGTAAAAGAAGGAGGCAAGATGTACTTCTGATGAAAATTTCTAGTAAACTTGGATCAGAGAGATGGGGCTGATGGCCACTCCTTCCCCAGTATCCAGAAGAATCACAGGCATTTCACCTAATGCTTAAATTCTCCTTGCCTTGCTGGGGTGTGTAAGAAGAAAAGGTGGCTAAGGAGAGGGTAAAAAATGTCTATAAATCCAGGCCAAGCAGGAAAGCAGGGATTGTGTGCTGAACTGTGTCCCCTACCATATACACACATTTACACATTGAAGTTCTTATCCCCAGTTACTCAAAATGTGACTATATTTGAAAATGGGGTCTTCAAATAGGTAATTTTACAATGCATCATCAGGGTAGGATCTAATTCAGTAGGACTTGTGCCATTATACAAAGAGAAGATTAGGACAAAGACACACACAGTGCAAAGACCATTTGAAGATACAGGGAAAGGATGACAATCTACAAGCCCAGGAGAGAGACCTCAGAAAAAAATCACTCTTTGATACCCTGATCTCAGATTTCTAACCTATAGAACTGTGAGACAATAAATTTTGGTTGTCTAAGCCACCTAGTTTGTTGTATTCTATTATGGTAGTCCATGCAAATTAATATAGTTTGATACTCGTTAGAAGAAAAGGAGATAGGTTAGTCAGTGTTTCCAACAAATATCAAGGGCTTCCAAAATTTTTTATTTTGCATCTCTACATTTATCCAAGGGTTGTGCAAAAGAGTGGCAAACACTTTTCAGAGTACCAAATGAGACAGGACACTGACCTCTAAGGTAATAAAGTTTAGTGTCTGCATTGCTCATGCTGCACATATAGTGTATACAGGATATATGCAATTTAAAAAAAAATAAGAAAGGGCTAAATTTATCTGTATAAGAAAGACATGAACTATGAGAGGCCCTAACACTATTTCTTTTTTTTTTTTATGTAGAGAGTCAGAAATCTGGGAGATGTAGGCCAAAGGAAAGAGGGTGAGAGAGAGAAGACTCAATGATGGCAGGAGAGGGAAAGAGGTGCAGAAGCAATCTGCTGTGCTTTGCCCTCTTGACCCTGTCTACACCATCTAAAATTTCCTGAGAGATTTCTCTGCAGGCCTTGAAGTGAGTGGATTTATTTACAAGACTACAGAGAAGAATTGTACCAGTTGACAAGTTGATGCAGGCAAAACCAGTGACTGCTCTAGGGAAGGACTCAACATTGACCTTCACATTGAAAATTTTCTGTAAAGGGAAAGGGATTATATCACAATTTAATGAAATGCTGGTTTCAATAGGTGGGATTGAGCAAAATTGTGGATGCCAAGAAAATATGTGGACTTAGTACTAAATATCTAGGTGGGATTTAGAAGTTGGCATGGAAACCCAAGAGATTTTTCAAAGAATTCAACTTGCTTTGTGAGCCCACCAGAAGACATCACCTGTCCCAGACAGCTTGGCTATAGTCCACATGTATCACTCTTGGAATATTGGAGCATATCACATGGAATTCTTTAGCCAAGATCATGGGAGCGAGCAATTTCACAGATATAGAAACCTCCATTCTTGGCTACACTAAAAAGTAAAAATGAACTACAAAAATAAAACCATAAACACCATTAGTGAAGAGGCACTATTACTAATATCCATGCCAAACTGTAACATAGGCCACTTTTTACCACAGCCTTAAGCTGGTGGCAGCTATGGGATATTGGTGGAGGTACCCAGAAAAGGCAGTGTCTTACAGAGTAATTGTGCTTCAGGGACCGCTGGCAAAAGAATAAGGTGGCACAATGGAGATGATGGATCAAGGTAATTGAAGAATGAGACTGTAGTTTATAGTCTCAGCATCTGGCTTCATGAAGTGTTCAGAGTAATTGTGAGCTTGCCCTGTCTATGGGGCTGTGGACCTGGGGAACAAGAGTAGTCAAATGGGAGAACTAGAAAATCCTGGCTGTCTAGCAGCTATGACCAGTAGGAGGGAACTTTTTTTTTTAATTCTCACCTGAAGATATTTTTCATAAGGTTTCTTTTTGGTGGTGATGGTGGTTGCTTTGTTTTAAAGAGAGAGGGGTAAGAGAGAGAGAGAAATAAACATGATGTGAGAGAGACACAATTATTGGTTGCCTCCTAATCAGGGCCAGCGATGGAACTTGCAACCTGGGTAAGTGCCCTTTACCAGGAATCAAACCCAAGACCCTTCAGCACAAAGGCTAACACTCTAACCACTGAGTGATATCAGCCAGAGCAGAGGGAAATTGTTTTGAGCAAGTGTGAAACACCCTTTAGGATTTCTGCAGTACTAGAGTAGGGTGTGTGATTTACAAAGGACTTAGGTCCTGTGTAATACACGTGAGGGAAGGAAGCAGTGAGAATCTAGTTATTAATATTAATGGGTGGGGAAACATGGAACTTGGTTGGAATGTCTGTAAGGAGAATTCTCCAAAAGGCCGGGGACCTCTGGAGGGACCTTGTCAAAGCCAGCATCCCCTACCTTGACTTTTCCAAACAAGTTCGATCCCCCTCCAGCGTATTTTGCCAGAATCTCTATGTTTAGTTTTTAAGACCCAACCTTGTAGAAGCATGAGCTTTCTCAAGGATGCTTACCCTGCTGATAGTATCTAATAGTTCATTTTAGTTCAAGTTATTGTGACAATATAAGTCTAAGGAGGCAGGCAAGCAGGGTTTTTTGCTCCTAAAGTAAAACAACCCTTAGCCTTCTCTTTCATAGAAATGTGTATCAGAGTAATCATTCATCCATCGCTCAGGGTCTGCCAATGAGTCCCTGGAAAAGTGAAGCCCCGTATGAGGAGAAACCAGGAATGCAATGAAACGTGATGGAACACTCCAAAATTAAGAGGAAGAAAATGAAAGTAACTGATTAGAAAGTCATTGGAGCCCACTTGGGATTTCCAAATTCAAGGAAATCGTTTCTCAGCAAGAAATTCACCATGTTTGTTATGCTACTTAAGAATGCAAGTATATTTTCCATTAGAAAAATAAGCTTATTTCTGAAAGTAAGTAAAAAAAAGTTTTTCCTGTATTTGTCTAGTAAACAAAGTTTTTATATATATCATTAAAATGATTATGTCATGTTAATATGGAAGTTGATTAAGTGAATAGATTAATGAATACTGTTTAACAATAATAATATATAATAATATGTAATGTATTTGACCACCTTCCAAGGGTTAAATTTTAAGATTTGCTTCCTCTCCTTATGAAATTTTATACTTAAGGTAGATGGGAAGCTCTGTCAAATAAGGAAATAATAATTATATTTTATTTATACATACATATTAAATAGATTCTCATATGCTTTCATTTATAACTAATTGTTATGTTATATAATATTGCGGGATATTGTGTTTTTTAAAAAAAAGCAAGATTTCCTGTCATTTACATTATAATCAAATACAAAATCATGTCATTTTAATTTTTTCTCATTTGGATACAGTCACTGTTTTATTGTGATGCATTTAAAAAAAAAAACGTTACATCTTCTGAGGGATCCATAGTAAGAACTCTGATTTATTTTAAGCTAAATATCTTTGAGAATAAACTTTCAAATCATCTCCTTGAATTAGATAAAAATTATTAGAACTCTATAGAGTATATAAATTTATAGAAATATTAGCAAGAAAAATCAGGAGAAAAAGAATTTGATTAGAGGACTGAATAAACTAAAAATAATAGTTTTGGTAATTGTCCTCATGGCAATGTGTTTATTTGCATGAATACAATAAAAATCTGATTTTTTTTTCATAACAGGACATAGTTCAATTTACAATTGTAGTTTTATTAACCAAAACTTTACTGGAATGTCATGTCTGAAAGAGAGACATGGCAGAACTCTGTATGTCACCAGAAAGTTCTAAAGAATAAAGATTGACTTTGAAGCTGATAAGTCCTTGGATAAGTTGCTTAGTACTTTGCTTGGTCATGTAGTTAGTTCATGGAAGTCTTTCCAGGTAAGGAACAAAGGTTGCTTTCTTGAAAGATGGAATGAAAGAAACCTCAAGACACTTGAGAAACCTCAACCTGAGGAATATGCCCCAATTCTGTAGATATTATAGGCAAAGCCTAATGACAACTTTGTAGTTTGGCTTCTTGGTCTAGACGTAAGCCTTCTCATGAGATTCCAGCAAAGTATATTTTTTAATAGCCTATATTATCAACTGTTATTCTTGATGTATTTATGCAAACAATGAAGAAAAATTATAATTAGACTTAAAACAATAAGTAAATTAGTGTTTAATAAAAAAAAAGGTAGTTTTAGGAAGAAGAATTGTTTCAACAGAAAATTATTAGAAACTTTTCTAACTTTTGCCCAATAATGCAACATTTTGAAACACAATTTGTCTTCACCAAATTGCAAGCCCTACTTACACCTAGGGAATACCACCTATAGATACAATTGTCAAATCCTTCTGTGCCCAGGCCTCATCATCCCCTTGAGAAAAAGGAAGCCTGTCTTGGCTCTGAGAGAAAACTTTATCCCTACCTCAGCAAGAAATAATTACAAAAGAAATCTGGCATCCCCTTTCCCTGAAAGAATTCAGAGTGAGGATCCTTGAGGGGATATAGTAAGCATTTAGACAGACATGAGCAGAGCAAAGATTATAGGCTAACTAGAGGAAGAGAGATTCTGAGACATACTTCTCACCACTCCAACTGCTCTGAAGCCAGGATAGAGGAACCTGTGTAGAATTAACTTTTAATAATAACTAATTAGAAGGAATTTATGTTTTTTTTTGTATAGAGATTTAAAAAAAAAGTAAAGTAAGACAAACTGAGAGGGTATGTATAAGTTTCAGAAGGCATATATAAGTTACAGAGGGTCTGTACAAGTAAAGAATAACTAGAGTTAAGGAAATAAAAATTATGAGAGGGAATAAAGAAAGGAGTATAACAGAAAAAAAGGAAATTAGAGTAGGAATACTTAAGAATAATTGTAAAAGTTATAAGAATGTTCATAAAAGTCATAGGTTTATAGAGAAATCTTAAAAAATATATGTAGAACACCTGAATTAATCTAAAAGGTAAATCATATTGTTTTAAATATTACAACACATCTATACTAATAAAAGGGTAATATGCTAATTAGACTGGGTCGACCAGATATCTTTCAGTTGTCTGGTCCTCCTTCCAGAAAAAGCAATGGTGGTAAGGGCTGAGGCAGAGGAAGTTAGGGGTGATCAGGTTGTCAGGATGGCAGTTAGGGGTGATCAGGCAGGCAGACAGAGGCAGTTAGAAATGATCAGGCTGGTATGCAGAGTGGTTAAGGGCAATCAGGCAGACAGGAAGGTGAATGGTTAGAAGCCAGTGGTCCTGCATTTCGAGAGAAATGTTTGACTGCCAGTTTAGGCTTTATCTCTCAGGGACATTCCCTGAGGGGTCCCAGATTAGAGAGGGTAAAGACCAGGCTGAAGTGTCCTCATTTCTGTGCATAAATTTAATGCACCAGGCCTATAGTATATGTGAATAGGGGGTTAAGTTTTTCTTAAGGTTTTTCTTTCCAAAGCTTATGTGAAGTAATTAGTGAGGGGACTCAGCTGTAAATTCAGTAAGCAGAACCAATTAACATGGTCAGGCTGACCCTCCAGGAATCAACATCATCTCATCAATATAATATCATTGCATGATAATAACTGATGTCTACAGACCCCAAGCCTTTATGTAGATACATTTATCACCCTATCTCCTTCCTCTTTATAATCCTGCCCTCTACACCTTGCTAGAAGGCAAGATTTAATGCCTGTAAACATCCTGTCTTCTTAATTATACTAAGCATTGCTATCATTGTAATTCTCTTTGTTTTTCTTAGTCTATAAAATCAGAACTTGAGCAGTAACCACACTTCACAGACCCCGACCTTCAAAAGCAAAAAGTTTGCCACCTCCCTGTCTCCTGCAGCCAGTAAAAACAAAACGGGGGGAGATGTGGGGAAGCATAGGACTTGATAGGAATGTCTGTAAGGAGGATTCTCCAAAAGGTCGGGGGTCTTCGAGGGGACCTTCCCAAAGGTGGCAGCCTCTACCTTGACTTTTCTAAACAAGTCCAATCCCCCTCCCAGGGTGTTTTGCCAAGACCTCTATGTTTAATCTTTAAGACCCAACCTTGTAGAAGCATAAGCTTTCTCAAGTAGACTTAACTTGCTGACAGTATCTAATAGTTAATTTTAGTTTAAGCTATCATGATAATAAAAGCCTAAGAGCAGGTGAACAGGCCTTTTTGCTCCTAAAGCAAAACAGCCCTTTAGCCTTCTCTTTCACAGAAACATGTATCAGAATAATCATTTATCTGTTGTTCAGGTTCTTCCAGTCAGCCCCAGCATTAATGTAATCTCATTTGCTTCCAAAGACTTGCATGGCCTGGGAAATTTTTGTTCTATTGTGAATATTGAGGGCTTCTGATTTTTAAAAGAAACATGATATAATGAAAGATTAAATTCCAATTTATGAAGAAAGAGAAATAACTATAATGGTAGGAAAACATTAGTTACATTGTTTTAAAAATTGAGAAAATTCACTTGTAGGTCTTAAACAAAGTTATCCTTTTTTTTTTTTTTTCCTAATCTTCACCTGAAGATATTTTTCCTTTGATTTTTAGAGAGAGTGGAAGAGAGAGGGAAAGACAGAGAGAAATATTGATGTGAAAGAGATATGTCAATTGGTTGGTTGCCTCCCACACAGGCCCTGACCATGCCCTATGCCTGGGGGCGGGGGGTTGGGGGGCGGGCACCTACAACTCAGGTATGTCTCCTTGACTGGAATCAAAACAGGGATCTTTTTGTCAGCACGCCAACAATCTATCCACTGAGTCAAATCAGACAGGGCAAAACTATTCTATTTAACATGTTTACATACATATCTCCAAAAAAAAAGAAAGATGCCTAAAACTTTGGAATAACTCACAGAGGTCTACAAAACTACTGCTAATTAACATTCTCAGAAGTTCCGTAGCTTGAAACAAAGCTAGTAGAATTTAATTTAAAGTCTGTGATGACATCTCTGAATGATTTGGAATGTCTTGTTTTCATGTATATTGCCAGTTTCTTGCTTTCTGAATCCTACTGTGCATATCCAATAGAAAGGTTTCCCATCCAGCTGAATAAGTAGGTTAATGCCACTGGGCCTGCTACTCTGTTTGAACAGCATAGGACAGAGAAAGCAATCAATAACTAAGTCATTTATTCAGCTCTAAATATTTCTGTTTAATTATCTTAGACAAGTCACCTCTGCTTTCTATCTCACCTTCATTATGTGTATAAAAAGGTCTAAATAATTACAAAGTACTTTTCTACCTTAAATTTTAAATTGTGTGATTCTAGAAAAATAACTATATAATTCTTTAAATAATTACTTTCTCTTTCTATATTGACTAAATCTTCAGGTACTTTTCTCTCAGGCGAGGTTGAAATTCTAAATTGTCCTTTAAGCAAAATTACTCTCTGTCAAGATAGGATGACAGTAGCTTTAGTTCTGAGGGAGCAGGAGGAGAGAAAGGATTAACTTTGCCTAAATAAGAACTTCATTGGGAAAAGTGAACTAACCAACATCCACTGATGACTCTGCTTATCTGTTTATTTAACATTTATATTTTTGTTGAAATTACTACATATATATATATATATATATATATATATATATATATATATATACCTATATATTTATATTATATATTTGGAACAGCTAATGAACCATATTTTACTACTTAGTTTCATTTCTATCAGAAATTACTAGTCATTATAATATTCTTATAGGCCAAATGCACAAAATTTATGCAAGAGGCTTGGCCCTCATAGCCCTGGCTTTGTCTGCAAGTTCATCTGGACAGTTGTCCCGCTGTTTGGTCTAATTATAGTATTAGTTCTTTATTATATATAAAGATATTTGAATATGGGTGAGATAATATACCCAAGCAAATATTATGTGAACTATGGATTTAGGAATCCTATCTAATAAAAGAGAAACATGCAAATTGACCATACCTCCACTACGCCCACAAGCTATGCCTACAAGCCAATCAGGAGCTAATATGCAAATTAACCCAACAAAGATGGTCGCAGCCA
Source organism: Lasiurus borealis (assembly GCA_004026805.1). Classification (NCBI taxonomy): domain Eukaryota; kingdom Metazoa; phylum Chordata; class Mammalia; order Chiroptera; family Vespertilionidae; genus Lasiurus; species Lasiurus borealis. The sequence continues at coordinate 88,557 of PVJN01001665.1, forward strand.
TGGAGCTGGAGCCAGCCAAAGGCTTGGGTTGCCGCCAGAGATGGAGGAAGCTTCACTCTGCCCTGACCTGCTCTGGCCTCTGCTCAAGGCTACAAAGTTTCAATTATAGAAGATAAATAAATCCGAGATAACTACTTCCAGCCTAGAAACATGACTTGCTTTATAGCCAGGTGAAAATATTTTTCACTTTAACCAAATGTGTCAAGTGTTTTCCCATGCCTCATCTCATTTGTTCCTCACAGAAGTCCTGGAGTAGGTAGGTAGGAAACTTGCTGGAATCCTATTTTCTTTTCATTAGTCAGAAAATGAAGATTTAGAAAGCTTAGAAACTTGACCCAACTGAATAGAAGTAAGAAATGGTAGACTTTGGAAATGACTTAAGGTTTTCTCACTGCACAGAATATAGTCAAACACTTCTGCAGTTAAATATTTTACCCTTTGTTCTGCCTGCATGATCTACAATAATAATATGCTTCATGTTGATATTTACTGCTATGTTGCTGACAATTACCTGAAAGAAGTTGGGTTGCTTCACTGGACTATAAAAAGTTTACCTAATCAGAAATCAGGTCTAATTAAGCAAGATTATTGTATGTCTATAAAAGGTTAAATTTACTCACGCATCCACAATATATATAAAGCTCTCACTGGCGCCAATCTCACGTGTGTTTCAATCTTTCATTGTGAATTTGGTTGACACTTCTGTTATAGAAAAAGAGCAAATAGTGAGATTAAAATATTTCTTATAATTAATTTCCTTTAAATGTGCATGAATTCATGCACTGGGTCACTAGTAACAAATAAAGTCACATCAGCAGTTAGGGCTGTAACATACGAATTTTGAGGAGTTACAATTCATTCAACACAGTTGTCCTTAAAGTCATATAATCATACCAAATATGAAGGGGAAATGAGAGATGGAGTCCTATCATGTTTCTGAGGAGAGGAAACTAGAATATTAAGAAATATTCCAATACACAAAAAATAAACTCAAAATGAACAAAAGACTTAAACATAAGATGGAAAATCATAAAAATCTTAGAAGAATCCATAGGCAGCAAAATCTCAGATATCTCTCATAGCAATATGTTATTGATACATCTCCTAGGACAATAGGAACTAAGGAGAAAATAAACAAATGAGATTACATCAAAATAAAAGCCGGCTCAGAAAAAGAAACCATTAATAATATAATAAGAGAGCCCACTGCATGAGTGAACATATTTGCCAATGTGACAGCCGATAAGGGAACTCAAACAACTTAATCAAAGAAAGATGACCAATCCAATAAAAAATGGACAAAGGACTGAAATAGACACTTTTTAGAAGAGGACATACAGAACGCTGAGAGTCATATAAAAACATACTCAAAGTCACTAATCATTGGAGAGATGCAAATCAAAATGACAGTGAGGTACCATCTCATACCTGTCAGAATGGCTATCATTAACAAATCAACTATCGAATAGTGCTGGAGAGAATGTGGAGAAAAAGGAACCAGTGCACTGCTGGTGGGAATGCAGATTGGTGCAGCCCTGTGGAAAACAGTATTAAAAATGGAACTCCCATTTCACCCGGTAATCCCACTTCTAGGAATATATTGCAAGGAAACACAAACACCAATCAGAAAGGAATATCCACCCCTATGTTCACAGTTTACACTAGCTAAGATTTGGAAACAGCCTAAGTGCACATCAGCAGATGAGTGAATTTAAATAAAAACTCTGGTACATCTATACAATGGATATTTTTAGAATTTTTACCATTTCCAACAGCATGGATGGACCTGGAGAGCATTATGCTAAGTGAAATAAGCCAGTTGGAGAAAGATAAGTAGCACATGTTGTTAATCATTTGTAAAATATAATGAACAACATAAACTGATGAACAAAAGTAGATCCAGAGACATGGAAACGTTAAACAGACTGTCAAACTTCAGAGGGACGGCAGAGGCTGGTGGGAGGTGGTGTGGTAAGAGATCAACCAAAGGACTTGTATGCATGCATATAATCATAACCAATGGACAGACAGTAGGGAGGTGAGGGCATGTGCTGTGAGATGGGAGAAGGCTGAGGGAAGTCAATGGGGGAAAAGGAGACATATGTAATACTTTCAACAATAAAGAATTAAAAAAAAAATAACAATACTCCAAAGGACTATCACAATATTTATAATTTTTCCCTACATCATTTTCCACAACTCATCTAATTAATAATGCTATGATAAAATCATTACATAGAACTTTCCAAAACATATTCCTCCACTATGCATTTCACAGGAAAAATGCTTAGAATTGGAATGGATGTATTAAAGAGTTTGGAACATTTTGAGCATTTTATGTTCCTGAGAAATTCTCCTACTGAAAATATATCATATCATTTACTTAAATCTTTACCAATATTAGATATTATTATTTATGAATACAGTGGTACCTCTATATTTTTCCTGTGAAATGAATAGTGGAGGAATATGTTTTGGAAAGTTTTATGTAATGATTTTTATCATAGCATTATTAATTAGATGAGTTGTGGAAAATGATGTAGGGAAAAATTATAAATATTGTGATAGTCCTTTGGAGTATTGTGTGTTTTTTTAAATTATTTATTATTATTTAAGAATACAGTGGTACCTTTTAGATATGAGTGCCCAAACATATGAGATTTTTGAGATACGAGTCATTGAGCGAGCAATTTTTGCTTTGAAATATGAGCAACATTTGAGATAGGAGTAATCGCGAGGATCAGCCAGCTGCACACGACCCACCAGTTTACCGCGACTGGAGTGTCTCATAGTTTCCCACCCCTCAAGGTTACAAAACAAATTAAACTCGTATCTCGAGGTACCGCTGTATTAGATATTATTATTTAAGCATAGAAGAAATAAGTTAAGGAGAAAACTTTTGAGAAGCATATTGTCAAAAAAAAAAAAACAAAACACTGTTTAGTTCCTTTAATGTATTTCCATTTTTAAACCAGGCTTATCATTTTTTTTGCTTGTATATATTTTCACTGATACAAAAAATACAGTCACTCTTTTGGTTAGTTATTTTGTTTTATTCTTTCTTCCTCAGTGAAGCATTAGCTATCCATTTATACACATTTTACTCATTCTAAATTATTCATTACTAAGGAAGAATTCTATATTCTAAATTCATATATTCTAGGTTCCATATAAGGAATTGATATTTAGCAGTATCCTGACCAAGTTCCAAAGATCAACGTTAAAAAGTAAGTGTAATGTTGTCCATTTCTAAGTCTATATTTGTCATAAAATCATAAACTCACATACCACCATCTAAAAGCATAGCTAGAATATAGAATAGAATATAAGGAAGGACAAAACCTTTTCCCCAGAATAACATTAGAATTTGAAGGATGAATAAACATTTTTGATATTCACAATTGCTTCTTTATCTCAACAGAGGTCTGAGTTAAAGGTGGATATCACTGAAGAAGGTACAAGTCCAGGAACCCACCAAGTACTTAACTTTCTCCGGGTCCTCCTGTGCCCTGTAGTCTTCAGCTGGATGTAAGCTCTTGCCTCAAGCCATTCACGCCATGATCAGACTAGTAATTAGCAAAATGTTTAATATAATATAGAAGCAATTAGGAGGTGATAACATGCAATTAAGATGTTTTCAGATTAAAGATTTTATAGTGCTCTTTTTCTTGAAAAGATAAAGTGCCCATCTCAAAATGTCAAATAGCAGTGATTTAATCTGAATTATTTTCAATTAATATGTATGTATTCTTGTGATGTGTTAACCGTTGTTATTGACATTGATAAATTAAGCTCATCCCAGCTGAATTTATCCTCGAGTCTCTCTACATTTCCTGAATGTCAGCTCTTTATTTATGTTTTCTCTTTGCCTATAAGCTGTGTATGATCTAACCATACAAATCCTTGATTTGTCAGTGGGATTACAGTGATTTGTCAGTCTAGAGGAACAATAGACTGAGAGGGCATTGTTATAAACAGAGTGTTAGAATATAATTGTTTGTCATGTCATCTTGCCCCCTTAAATTCTCTTGAGTCCTATTGAAGTAATTTATACAGCTAAGATGACAAGAGTCTTGAGACTGTACTTATAGAGTTGTCCAACACATCTTTAGTCTATTCTTTCTTTTGAGACCATCTCGTCTGCAAAGTAGGAAATGCAAACATCACATGAATTTTGACTACAGTGTGAATTTAATTTAAGAGTTTAAAGAGGCCACTCTTTTGTACTTGTTGGGACAATGGCTATTAAATGTCATTTGAAATTAATTAGAAATTGCCATTAGTGAGCACAGTAGCTATTGAAGATAACTTAAAGGAATTAAATATTTAACATATAGAAGTTTTTGGTGTTTTTTTTTTTTTGTAAAGAATGTGCAGATAAATAGGTTGGAAGTAAAATATTTAACTTTTAGCTAAAAGATTTGGAAAGCTAGTATATTATATGAACTTCACTATTTTAAAATTAAGAATAATATTAATGATTATAGTAGTAATATAAATGCCAGGTGTGATACAATCAGAAACAAATGTAATATTTCTTTCTAAACAAAATGTACTGAAATGTCTCAAATTTAAGAACTGTAATTTTATTAAGGTGCATTTCAATTTACCCTAGTTTGAGCAATTAAAACTGTATTTTCACAAAGTATGGAAAGTATAATTTAAGAGGTAACAGTTTTTAAATATGCCTTATGCCATGATAGATGAATTTACTTAGTAAATGGACACATTTTAGATTTGACTAATTTAGTGTAATTATCCAACCATACTAAAATGAAGAAAATTGGTGTTTTGATAAAAAATTGTTACTTATATATACTGAATGACCAGATTATTATAATCTTTGAAAGCATAATAATCTGGCCATTCTCTCTCTCTCTCTCTCTCTCTCTCTCTCTCTCTCTCTCTCTCTCTCTCTCTCTCTTTCTCTCTCTTAGAAGCCTGGTGCATGAATTGGTGCATGGATAGGGTCTGGCCAGCCTGGCCAGGGAGAGGGGACAAGGACGGTTGGTTGGCCTGCCTGCTGGTCAAACTCCTGGTCAAGGGGGCAATTTGCATACTAACCTTTCATTATATAGGATATACACTGAATGGCCAGATTATTATGCATTCAGAGATCACAATAATCTGGCCACTCAGTGTATATAGAGAGATAATTTAACATTTATTTACTTGGTAAAATTTGCCAGTTTCACCATGGCCCTTGAAGGGAGGTATATACACCTAGAAAAGCTAGATAATCCCTTTAGGAATATAAACAAAATAGTAAAACTTTAAATTATATTTACATTTCATCTACAAATAAAAAATACATTAAACTTGGCTAATATTTAATATGTAATTAACATCCTTGTCCTCATGCTGTCATGTGTTAAGAGCTCATTGGAGGCCATGTGTTATACCTGTGTCCTAACACAAAGGAGGAGTTCACAGCATGGAAGTACCAATGAAGAAATCAAGGCATCTGCTAGCTTTTGTTATATCTCTATTCAGTGCATGTCTAAATAGATTTGTGGAATATGTTTTTAGTTTTAATCTAGTATTCAAAATCGACAGGGGATTTTATAATATTCCTGCTAAGAAAATTCAGCTAAACATATTCATCATGCAAATGCAAATAAAGTTCAATTAAAATGTTTGCATAACTGAAGATGGAATTGAAAAATTAATCCTGATTTAATAAGTGGGGCCAATAATGCACATTTTTTTTCAACACTTGTTGACAATCATTAAGCAGATATCAAAATAAATTGAACACAAAACTAGAGTTTTGCCCTCCCTGGTGTAACTCAATTGGTTGAGCATTGTCTTGTGCATTGAAATATTGTGGGTTTGATTCTTGGTCAGATCACATGGCCAGATTGTGCGCTTGATTCCCGGTCAGGTGCATGTAGGAGGCAGCCTATCTCTCTCTCTCTCTCTCTCTCTCTCTCTCTCTCTCTCTCTCTCTCTCTCCCTCTTCCTCTCTATATATATCTCTCTCTCTTACTCAAATCACTAAAAAGACAAACAAATCCTACTAGACCTATATAGCTGAATTCTAAATAATTTTAAGTAAAATTTCAAATAGTGAATAAAAACAATGCATTGTTCCCATCAAGTATTGTTTGGATGACATATGTAAGACAATATTAACAAACAGAATATAGTAGATACTTTGAAATTTGTTTATTCTAGATAAATGTTATATTAACCTTGAGTATAGTATTCATTCCCATAATGAATATTCATACATAACAATAAAATATATTAGCTTAATTAGATAAGTATCAATATTAAAGCTAAATAGTCATTTTAGCAAGTATTTGGCTAAATAAAGCCAAGAAATTCTTGATTAAAAAGGTTTAGAGTTCACTGTTATAAACAGTGATTCTTTTGCTCATGCAATATACTGAAGTGTGTTTAAATGTATATGTGGGTAATAATGAACTCCTGAAATCATATATTTACTTGCATAAAAGTGTACTTTCATTCAATATATCTTTATTAAATACTAGAGGCGCAATGTACAAAATTTGTGCAGGAGGGGAGGGGCAGTGTATGTACCTCAGCCCAACCTGCACAGTCTCCAATCTGGGACCCCTCAAAGAATCAAGGAATGTCTGACTGCCTGTTGAGACCCAATCCCAGCAAACGGGCAGTTGGACACCCCATCAACAATTCAGGATTGCTAGCTCCCAACCGCTCGCATGCCTGCCTGCCTGATTGCCCCTAATCATTCCTGCCTGCCAGCCTAATAACCCCCTAACCACTCCCCTGCCAGCCTGATCACCATCTAACTGCTCTCCTGCTGGACTGATTGTCCCTAACTGCCCTCCCCTGCAGGTCTGGGTTTCTCCCAACTGCCCTCCCCTGCAGGCCATCTTGTGGAGTATATCTTGTGTTCACATGGGGATGGCCATCTTTGACCACATGGGAGTATTGGGGTGATGATCAATTTGCATATTACCTCTTTATTATATAGGATTAAGTCATTATAGTAGAGTCAGTATAGAAAATATGCAGTAAAATTGCTACAAAATTATTTAAAATAAACATATGATATGCTGGCAACAGCAAAGCAGGAATGGACCTGAAAAGCATTATGTTATCCTAAAACATCAATCAGAGAAAGATAAATACCATATGATTTCACTCATATGTGGAATCTAATGAACAAAATGAACTGACAAGCAAAATAGAGAGACTCATAGATAGAAAGCAGGTTGTGTGTCTATCGGGTAGCTTTGGGGTACTGAGTGAGAGTGGGGTGTAGAGTGATTGAGCAAAAAGGAAAACATATAGAAAAAAACTCATGGATATACTGTAAATAGCACTGGTGAATGCCAGGGGGAGAGGAGGCTGAGATAGGGTGGAGGATAATTGATGATGGAAGGAAACTTGACTTGGGGTGGTGAAAACACAATACAGTGTACAGATGATATGTTGTGGAATTGTGCACCTGAAACCTATATGATTTTATTAACCAGTGTCACCCAATAAATCCAATAAAAAGGAATAAAACATATGATGTAGAGGTCAATATCATAAAGAAAATTATGTGTTAGAAAAATATTTGATATTGATCCTTTTGTAGGAAGTAAACACTTATTTTTTTCTGTAAAAAATATAAAATTATTTATAGCTATAAAATGCCTTTATCACTATAAAATATGTGCATGAATAAGAATATACTTAAACTATACAATTGGCATCTTTGCAGGTTAAAAAGTTTCATATTGGTGATTAATGTCCACTGGATGTTAGAAAACAGAATTTATTTTTATTTTAGACAGCCCTCAGCTATAGTAATAAAAGAATAATATACTAATTAGACTGGATAGACTAGATATCTTCTGGATGTCCTTCCACACATCTTTCTGGACAAAATCATGGTGGTGGGGGCCGAGGCAGAGTGATTGGGCTGATTGGGCCAGCATGAGACAGCAGTTAGGAGCATTAGGCAGGTAGGGAGAAGGGTTAGGGTGATCAAGTAGGTAGAGGGGGTTAGAAGTGATCAGGCAGGCAGGCAGAGGCAGTTATAGGTGTTCAGGCAGACAGGCAAGTGAGCAGTTATTGTGAGAGGGTGACTAAGCTCGTTTATGCCAGATCTCTGGATTGGGCCTAAACTAGCAGTAGGTCATTCTCTGAGGGGTCCCAAATTGGAAAGGGTGCAAACCAGACTGAGAGACTCTCCCTCTCTCCATGCACAAATCCGTGCACTGGGCTTCTAGTTTTACATAATAATAGAAAAACATGTAAATTGACCATACCTCCACAGCCAATCAGAGTGAGTATGCAAATTAGAAGGCCAAAGATGGGTACCACCCAGCTGCTCCAGGCATGGAATGGCCAGGCTGGCCAGGACGCCTGCTATGAGAGGAAGGGTGGGGGTGAAGGGATCTGCAGGAGCAGAGTGCCACAGTGAAGACAAGATTGCAGACTCTGGAGTCTGCAGCAAAGAAAAGATGGCAGACTCTGGCCGGAGTCTGCAGTGAAGCAGTGAATATAAACTGACTGGATGTTGCAGCAAAGATGAAGATGGCTCTGGAGGAGTACTAGAGAAAAACTGGTGTTGGAAGCTATGAGAAGGAAGGCTTATTGCATAAATCTCTTTGTGCAACAGGCTTCTAGTTTCTTTATAAAATTCTAAGTGGCTGGAACAATGCCTTGCCCACAGTAGATGTCCAATAAATATTTATTGAATAGACACTATTATTAGTGCAGCATTTTCTCCATATTGCTCAGTTAGGCCAGTCACTATTTCCCCATTCTCAACTTCTTCCTTAGAGAACCTATTACTTGATGGCTATAACTGATGGACAACTGGCAAGCCACCCAGTTTAATTCTATCTCTCCCCCAAATGAGATACTGGTAGTTCAGAGGAGGTATAGGAGGCAACTAATTAAGCTTGGTGAATTCCTTGGGGACCGAGATCAGACTGAGGTTGTGAGCTTTTGATAAATTTAGAGTATTAGAATGATTGAACAAGCTTCTATAAATGCTGCTTTAAGAATTTTGATGAATAGCATCCTGGATAAACCAATTCATGTAGACATTAGGGCTACGCTTTGCACTGGGCTAACAGAAGTCTAGAGACAGAGAATAAGCATTAAAAGTCTTGGTATTTAATTTTAAAAGTTTATTTTAAGCAATCTAAGCATATAATGTTATCAGGAAATCGCCACTACTTTCATCAGACACGAAAACTATAGCTTCTAATATTTGTACAATTTTAAGATAATTTCTCAGAGAATATGGATCAAAGAAAGAACACTCATCTCTTAAGTAATATTATGAATATTATAAAAATTATAAATAATCTACTGCTATTCAGGATATACTGATTTTAATATTGTTTATTTGTTTGAAACCAATCAATAAAAATTAAGTCATTCTGTATAGCAGTCAAAGTTTGTAGCTCATTGTAGTTAAATAAAATAATGAAAAAATAGTATTTCTCTTCACCAAATAAATTTATTTATATGTATTATACTGTATATATTCATAAACACTTGAGAACATGCAGTTTTTTAACCTATCAAGTATTTCAATTATCAGTAACTAAGCTAAAGATCTGCAATGAAGCTTTTTAAAAAATTTCTAAAAATTTTAATTTGTAATAAATTTAATTCTACTGGGTGATATAAAGGACCCATTTACATTTCCACCCCTATAGGGAAAATTGACAGAAGAGTTTTAACAACTGTGTGGTTTAGTTACAACTGTTTGCTAATAAAAGACTGATTTTATTTCAGAACAAGTAAAACTTACAGATAGCAGCAATGTTCCAACTAACACAGAGACTTTATTATGTACTACTATGCATGTGTTCATAAAATGTGGGCTTTCTGCTTTGCAATACATAGAATAACTAATTTTGAAAATCCGATCTTAAAAAAACTCCATTCAAGGGGAAAACCTCTCAACCTGACAAAAGGAATTATTACCGAGATTAAACTGCTTGATGTTCTTCATTGTTCCAGTTGAGTAAGGAGGGAATATTAATTGAGATGTGCCATGGATTCCCATGTGTGTTCCTTAGTGATTCACAGGTTTCCTGGTGGTCCTTCTAACGGGAATAGCACAAATGAGTGGAATAAGAAGGATCATTCTGAACCATAGTTGTTAAGCTATTGTTCTCTTTGGCACAAAAGGTAATGGTTGGTTGATTTGCTTTATTTCTGTGCTATTCTGATTCCCCCCCCCCCCCACACACACACACACATCCTAATCTCTACCACTTCCTCTGTGAGTCATCCCCAGCTGGACCTAGTGAGAGCACAGGAACTGGCTCAAGTTCAATGCTCTGAAAGTGTGATAAAAACCACAACTTATAAGGAGGGAGACAAAATAATTATTTTGCATTTTCTGCCTTAAGGTGCCTCCAAATCATGCTGACCTTTTTCTATTTCTGTGTAGGAACAGGATAGATATATTTATCTCAATTCTTATGAAGATATTCAATTACATGAAAAATAATCATATTTAACATCATTACAGTAAGTTAATTATATTTGCAGGAGTTTTTTATTTATTGGTTTTGTTTTATAGTAGTTTATGTTATTTTGCAAATTTTAAAAGCAATATTTAGCACTGTTTATTCCCTATATAAAAATCCATCCAATAGTTTATGCTAGTTCTATATTTGACACAATTACTATTATAACCTCCTTTAGACACAGATACCCCTATTTTCTCACCACACAAGGAGGAGTTGAATTAGACTCACAAGGAACAGCTTGATCTATAGTTGTTTGCTCTCCATCCCATTTGAGGAGGAAAAAAAAAAATCTTAGCATGGCATTTGGCTTTGATATGAGGGAGTTCCCATAGTATGCAGGCAGAATCTCCTTAATTACATATTTAAACCAGAGACTGGGTTAGAGATTTTATTAAAGAGGAAGAGGAAGATATTGAATATATCTGAGACTGTGTTTATGGTGGTAGGCTATTTCATAAGACTGAATAAGAGAGTCCAGATCTCAAACTTCTTACTATTTAATCTCTAATGTGGAATCTCAGATTCCTTCAAATAAAATAACATATTTTAAAATGCTAAAAATTACTAAAGAAAGCTTATTATTGTCCTTGGCCCACAGTTGAAGCATCATCTCTGTACCCCAAGGTTGCTGGTTCAATTCCCAGTCAGGGTACATATAAGAATTAACCAATTAATGCATAAATAAGTAATAGAAAAAACAGATATTTCTTTCTTTTTCTCTTCCTCACACATCAGTAAATAAAAATTAAAATGAAAAATATTTTCCATTGTTTACTTATTATTATTTTAAATATATTTTTTATTGACTTCAAAGAGAAAGGGGGAGGAAGAGATAGAAAGATCAATGATGAGAGAGAATCATTGATCAGTTGTCTCCTGCATGTCCCCTACTGGGGATTTAGCCTGCAACCTGGGCATATGCCTTTGACTGGAATCAAACCCAGGATCCTTAAGTCCACAGGCAAATACTCTATCCACTGAGCCAAACCAGCTTGGGCAGGAAATCTTTTTTAAAAAATAAAGCAGAGTATCAACCTGTGGGCTGGAAGGTCTCTGGTTCCATTCCAGTCAAGGGCACATACTCAAGTTGTGGGCTCAATCCCCAGTAGGGGAATGCAGAAGGCAGCCAATCAATGATTCTCTCTCATCATTGATGTTTCTCTCTCCCTCTCCCTTCCTCTATGAAATCAATAAAAATATATTTTTAAAAATCATGGAGACCAGAAAAACATTAAAAAATAAAATAAAGCTTATTGGTTAGTACATTTCTCCTACAGGTGGTATAAAGGAAATTTGCAACAACTACAGGTGATAGTGTCTCTTTGCTAACTATACGTGTTAGATGAGATCTCTGAGAGTGATTACACAAGCAGAGAGAGTATGCATTTGCAGTACTCAAGTATCTGAGGTCCCTCTCCTCATTATGTTCTCTCTATCCATATAGACTTATGTTTTTCCCCCATTAGCTCTCACTGTAAAGTACCCAGTATCTCTTTGCTCCCAGTATCTCTAACTATTTTCTCATCATCCCATGTGTTGACCAGGTGGCTCCATCTACAACCCAACCCATGATTTATCCTTAAAAGGTCATGTTTAGTAAAAATCTTTGGGCATTCTTCCCTTTTCTTACATATTAGTGGTAAAATTTTTGAAAAAAAGTATAATGATTTACCCTACTTAGAAACATTTTAGCCAACAAAAGACTCCCGGAATTTAAAAAGAAAAGTATTAGTCTCTCATAGGCTTACATTTAAAATCTATTTCACCTGAATAAAATTAAGTCAAAATTATTGTGTTGGTTAGAAAATTATTTTTGGCCTTAGTTATACTAGAAATTGGAAAATTTTAAGTATTACATATATTAGTATGCATTCCAAAAGTATATTTTCAGTACATGTAGAATACCATCCAAAAATGTAATGTTAATTTTCTAGAAAATTTTAATGATCTCTCACTAATTTATCACACACACACACACACACACACACACACTACTTTTAGGAGTGGAGAAATAGAGGGTTTAAGGTTCAGTATTTATAAATTCTCCATCAGTCTTTAAGCATCAGGTGGCTTTAAAAGCAACTATTCCAAGTCCTGAAAATAAATAACTCCTTTATAATGTGTGTTTTGCATTTTAGGCCATTGTTAAATATTTCAAGAACATTATTACATCCTGGGAAATATCACCATACTTATTCAACTAGTCACTCCTTCACAAAATGAAAGACAAATTAATAATATGGTAGAGAAGCAAAATTTCACTAATTCAAAAGTAAATTAATTTTAATTAGAATAAAATGTAATGAAAATTTACTTATGTGTTTTGGAGAAATTCACTAAGTTTTATAGCATTCCACTTAAAATTAATCCTTTATTTATCCTCATTTGCTTTCATTCATTATTTTTGGTACTATAATCACAATACTTTCCACATATGTTTTAAGTTCTACTCATACAGGATGCATTAGTTTTGCATAATAAGACATCTGACAGCTTCTAATCTTTAAATGCGTAAAAGGTTGGTTTAAACCTAAAAGTTTTCCAGTTATACCCATTTTTAATAGATTTATTTGTTTTACAATGAAAGTGTGTTTCTTCTTTAAATTTTTGAGCTATTTACAATTGCTTGTTTTAATGCTATCAATTATATTTATGCTAACATTTGAAAAACTCTACAAATATGAGGTTGCCTCAAAGGCATTTGTTGAGCATGAAACATAAATCAGATCTCACAAAGAAATGCAAGAAGAGTTGTAAATTTTGTGACCTGAAGAGTGATATTGATAGAAAATAACTCCAGAGCATCCTAGGGTCTATGACCACATGTATGAATAATTGAGCCTTACCTAGCAGCCCTGGATTCCATGATCGCTCCAACAACCATATGAACAGCTGTTATGCATGACCACCTGAGGCACAGCCGCTACCTGTGACTGCCTAGGAGCAGCTGCCTCCTGTGATTACCTAAGAAACAGCCACTTACTGTGATTGTGAGATGAGCAGCTCTTGTAACCCTCCAAGGAACAGCTTCCACATAACCACATGAGGAGCAGCCACCCTATGAGAAGCTGCCAACCTGTGACTGAGGAATGACTATACCACAACCACCAGAGGAGCAGCCACCACCTGTGACACCCTGAGGATCAGATGCTGCCCAAGGCCATTTAAGGAGCAGTCACCAACCATAACCATGCAACACTCCATCAAGCCCACTGCTGCAGCCACAGACACTGTATGACTTGACACCTAGATCCTTAGGAGAGAGCAAAAATGGTGGACAGAAGAACAGCCCCCAAAGGAAAGAAAAGAAGTGCCAGAAAAGGAACTAAATAAAATGGAGGCATGCAATAAGTAAGATAAATAATTCAGACTAAAGGTCAAACATTCATTAATTAGATGGATGAGAAAATCAAAAACCTATGTAAGAATCAGGAGGAAATAAAGAATAATCCAATATAATAAGAGGTTAATATGCAAATCATACAAAAGATGGAATGACTGGTCATATGATGTGTACTGACAACCAGTGGGCAGACTCAACCTAGGAGTTGCCTCCTGGTGGTCAGAGTGCTCCCACAAGAGAGCGCTGGAAAACCAGAAACTCTGAGCCAGACTCATGGCTGGTGAGCACAGCAGCCATGGTGGAAGCCTCTTCCATCTTTGCTGCAGCACTAAGGATATCTAAGCCATCAGTTGAACATCCCCTGAGGGATTCTGGACTGTGAGAAGGCAAAGGCCAGGTTGGGGGGACCCCTCCTCCAAGTGCATGAATTTCATGCTCCTGGACTGTACTATAGCTATAATAATAACAATATGGAAACTTTGACAGTAGAGGAGGAGGAGCAGAGGACTGAATTCATGAATTAGAACACAGGGAAGCCAACACACCCAATCTGAACTGAATTTGGAGAAAAAAATCAAAGGACAGGAGAAGAGCCTGAATGAGCTTTGGGACAATGTGTAATGAAGGCATGCCAGAATGAGAAGAAGAGGAGCAACAGTTTGAAAACCTATTTGAAGAAATAATGTCAGAAAACTTCCCTGATTTGGGGAAGAAAAAAAATCACATAAGCATAGAGAGCCCCAATCAAAATGAACCCCAAAAGACTCAGTCCAAGACACATCATTATTACAATGGCAAATATTAACAACAAAGAGAGAATCTTAAAGGCTGCAAGAAAGAGACAAAACATTACCTACAAGGGATCTCCCATTAGATTATCAAATGGTTTCTCAACAAAAACACGTCATAACAGAAAGGAGTGGAAGAAAGTATACAAAGTTATGCAAAGCAAGAGACTGAATCTAAGAATACTCTATTCAGCAAGGCTATCATTCAAAATTGATGGGGAAATAAAGTTTTATGGACAAAAAAGGCTAAAGCAGTTTATCACTACCAAGCTATCAATATAAGAAATGATAAAGGGACTGTTATAAAAAGAAGAAATATAAAGAGAAGAAGGAACACAGACACAAATAATAAAAATAGCTACAAAAGGTACCTATCAATAATAACATTAAATGTTAATGGCATAAATGCTTTGACCAAAAAACATAGAGTGGCTGAATGGATAAAAATCAATGAGAAAAAAAAAAATATATATATATATTAATCCAGTGAGGATTAAAAAAAAAAAATCCTGGAAATAATTTACAATGAAAACACAATACAAAACCTATGGTACACAATGAAAACAGTTCTGAGGTGGAAGTTCATAGCAGTAAAGGCCTACCAAAAAGAAAAAAAAAAGAAAAAGAAAAAAATAAACAAAATTCTGTAAATAAATTATTTAACTCTACAACTTAAAGAATTAAAGAGCAACAAGAAAGGCTCAGAGTGAATAGAAGGAAAGAGATAATGAAGATCAAAACAGAAATAAATGAAATAGAGACCAAAAAATACAATACAAAAGATCAATAAAACCAAGAGCTGTTTTTTGAATGGTTAAACTAGATAGACAAACCTCTAGCTATGCTCACCCAGAATCAAAAAGAGGACTCAAATAAACAAAACAGAAATGAATGAGGGGAAATAACAAGAGACCCCATAGAAATATAAAAGGTTATTAAAAAATTATGTGGCAACTCTACTCCAACAAATGAAACAAACTAGAGGAAAGGGACATATTACTACAAAAATATGATCTTACAAAACTTAGAAGAATAAAAAAGTCTCAACAGGTTAATAACTAAGGAATAAATTGAAGCAGTCATCAAAAGCTTTCATCAAACATAAGCCTTTGGCCAGAAGGCTTCATAGGAGAGTTTTGCCAAACATTCAAAGATAAACTAAAACCTATCCTTCTCAGACTGTTACAAAAAATTCAAGAGGAAGGCACACTTCCAAGTTCTATCTATGAGGCCAGCATTTCCCTAATTCCACAACCAGATAAAGACACTAAAAAGAAAGAGAATTACAGGCCAATATCCCTAATGAATATAGATGCTAAAATCCTCAATAAAATTCTAGCAAATCAGATCCCGCATTACATTAGAAAGATCAGACATTATGACAAAGTGGCATTTACTCCAGGGATTCAAGGCTGATACAATATCTGTAAATCAATAAATGTGATATATCACATAAACAAATTGAGACACAAAAATCAAATAATCATATAAAGTGATGCAAAAAAAGGCATTTGACAAAATTCAATACCCTTTACTGATAAAAACAAAACAAACAAACAAACAAAAAAACTCTCATCAAGGTGAGAAAAAAGGGATCTTACCTCAATATAATGAAAGCCTTGTATTACAAACCTACAGTCATCATCATAGTCAATAGGCAAAAACTAAATTCATTTCTCCTAAGAACACAATACAGGAAGCCCATTTTCACTACTCCTGTTTGACATAATATTGGAAGTGCTAGCAATAGCAATCATACAAGAAGAAGAAATAAAAGGCATCCATGTTGGAAAATAAGAAGTGAAATTGTCATTATTCACAGATGACATTATATTGTCCATCGAAAGTCCTAAAGTCTCCATCAAAAAACTACTAGAACTAATAAATGAATTAGGCCATGTAGGAGAATACAAAATTAACATCCAAAAATCGGTGGCTTTTTATATACCAGTAATGAACTCACAGAAAGAGAAATCATAACAACAATCCCATTTACATTGCAACAAAAAATTTAAGATATCTAGGAATAAATTTAACCAAGGAGGTAAAGGATCTGTACTCATAAAATTACTGAAAAAGAGATAGAAGAGGACATAAACAAATGGCAGAATATGCCTTGTTCATGGATTGGTAGAATCAACAGTATTAAAATATCCATACTCCTTAAAGCAATCTATAGATTTAATTTATTCCCCATTAAAATTACAATGGAATATTTCAAAGAATTAGAGCAAACTCTCCAAAAATTCTTTTGGAATAAAAAAGACCCTGAATAGCTAGATGCAGCAATCTTGAGAAAGAAAAAGAAAATTGGAAGAATCACAATACCAGATATAAAGCTATACTACAAAGCCACTTTCTCAAAACTGCTTGGCACTGGAATAAGAACACACATATAGAGCAATGGAACAGAACAGAGCACTCAGAGTTCAACCCAAGCCATTATGGTCAATTAATTTTTGACAAAGGAGACAAGAGCATTCAATGGAGTCAAGAGACTGTATTCAATACATGATGTTGGGAAAATTGGACAGATATGTGCAAAAAAATGAAACTAGAACACCAGCTTACACCATACACAAAAATAAACTCAAAATGGATAAAGGCCTTAAATGTATTATGGGAAACCATAAAAATCCTAGAAGAAGCCATAGGCAGAAAAATAGCAGATATTTGTCGTAGCAATATCTTTACCCAAACATCTCCTAGGGCAGTGGTTGCCAAACTCATTAGTCAACAGAGTGGCAAACTGCAGCTCATGAGCTGCATGTGACACAGTTTGCTGACCATTGTGCTAGGGCAATGGGAAGTAAGGAGAAAATAAGCAAATTGTACTATATCAAAATAAAAGATTTTGCAGAGTGAAAGAAACCATCAACAAAACAAAACAAAAAAAAGCCCACTTCATGGGAGAATGTATTTGCCAATGTTATTTCTGTTAAGGGGTTAATCTCCAGAATTTACAGGTAACTCATACAACTTAATAAAAGGAAGATAAACAACCCAAAGGACAATGGACCCAAAGAGAACTTTTTGAAAGAGGACATAAAGAATGACGAGACATATGAAAACATGCTCAAAGTCACTAATCATCTGAGAGATGCAAATCAAAACGTAAGACCTGAAATCGAAATATAGAAAGCTCCTTTACATTGGTGATAATCATAGTTTTGTTTGTTTGTTTGTTTGTTTAAATCTGGCACCAAAAACACAAAAAACAAAAGCAAAAATTAATGTGTCTGCACCAAACTAAAAAGCATCTGTATAGCCCTAACTGGTTTGGCTCAGTGGATAGAGTGTCGGCCTGAGGACTCAAGGATACCAGGTTCAATTTTGGTGCAGGAGGAGCAGATTGATGTTTCTCTATCATTGATGTTTCTAATTCTCTATCCCTCTCCCTTCCTCCCTGTAAAAAATACAAATATATATATATATATATATATATATGTATATATATATATATATATATATATATATATATATATATATATATATATGTTTCTATACAGCAACAGAAACAATCAGCAAATGAAAAAGCAACCTACAGAATAAAAGAAGATATTTGCAAATCATATGTGGTTAATATCCAACATATATGATGAAGTCACACAAATCAATAGTAAGAAAAAAATTCCAACAAAACAACAATATCTCCCAAGAATCTAATTAAAAATTGGTCAGAGAAATTGAATAAACATATCCCCAGAGACATACAATTACCAACAGATTCATAATAAGGTGCCCCACTTCACTACTCATCAGGGAAATGTAAATAAAAATCATAATGAGATGTCACTTCATACCTGTTAGAATGACAATTATAAAATACAAAAGAGATAAAAAGTGTTGGTGAGGATGTAAAGAAATGGGAATCCTGTGTACTGTTGGTGGAGTGTAAATTGGTACAACCACTCTGGAAAACAGTTTAGAGATACCTCAAAAATTAATAACTATGATTATTATTTACTAGTGGCCCGATGCACAAAATTCATGCATGGGGAGGAGGGTCCCTCAGCCCGGCATGCACCCTCTCCAATCTGAGACCACTTGAAGGATGTCCTACTGCCGGTTTATAGGGATCAGGCCTACACTGGCAGTCAGACATCCCTCTTGCAATCTGGGACTGCTGGATCCTAACCACTCACCTGTTTTTCTGCCTGATTGCCCCTAACTACTTCCTGCCAACCTGCTTGCCCCCAACTGGCTCCCCTCGCTAGTGTGATCACCCCATCAGCCTGATCATTCACAACTGCTGTCCCATCCTCACCTGATCACTTATAACTGCCTTCCTCTCTTGGCCTCTAAATGCTTTTTTCTCAGCCCTGCAGCCATGGCTTTGTTCACGAGAACATCAGGAAGTTCCCCTGGAAGGTCTCCCAGTCTAATTAGCATATTACCCTTTTATAAATATAGATAGAGGTCTGGTGGCACAGGTGGTGGCTGGCTGGTTTGCCCTGAATGGTGTTCTGGTTCAGGGTGGGGGTTCCCTTGGAGCATGGGGTTGCCTAGCCAAGGGGCTGTGGTGGTTTGCAGGCTGGCCACCCTCCCATAAGGTGAGGGTCCCTGGTAGGTGGTGTGGCCAGCTTGGGCGAGCCTGAGGGCTATTTTCAAGCTGGCCACACACCCACAAAGGGGACTCTTACTCCATGGGGGTGTGGCCAGCCTGGGAAAGGGGTTGAGGGCCATTTTCAGGCTGGCCACACTCTCTGTTGACCGAGGCTCCAGGCCCCTTCTTCTGATGCATGCCCCTGGACCAACTACCAATGAACAGAAACCCAGCAGACAGTACCTGAGAGTTGCTGGGCTCTGCGGGGCTTGGGAATGCCCCTATCCCAGCAGACACAATGCAGGTGATTCTCTGTGCATGAGCTGCAGAGGAAACAACTTTTCTGACTGCTCATTGGCTAAGTTCCCTGTAAGCTGTGACTAACAATGTTCTTGATAACTTGGGTAATAAAAATCCAAGAATGTGATCTAGGGCTTTTCCACCACATTCCTAGAGGAGAAAACTAAGGTCTACTGCTGGAGGGGCTAAGAAATATATCCTGCCCTAGCCAGTCTGCTTAGTCTGGGTTTGATTTTGATCAAGGGAATGTACCTAGGTTGCAGGCTCCTCCCTGGCTGGGGCCCAGGTCAGGGCTCATGCAGGAGGCAACCAATCTAAGTATCCCTCTCACATTGATGTTTCTCTCTGTCTTTCCCTCTCTCATCCAAGCTCTAACTGAAGGACTCGTATGCATGCATATAAGCATAACCAATGGATGCAAGACACTGAAGGTTAGGGCATGCATGGGAGTAGAGTGGGAATGGCAATGAGAAGATATGTACACATGTAAAAATTAAATAAATACATAAATACATAAATAAATAAATATCAGTGGAAACATATCCTGATAAGGGGATAAAAAAAGAGAGAGAAAGAAAGAGAGAGAGAGAGAGAGAGAGAGAGAGAGAGAGAGAGAGAGAATGTCATATTCTATGAAAGACACATCTTGAAAATGCCCAAAGAAAGTTTTCATTTTCTTCATTGTGAAGGGACTGGAGTCTGTGTTGATGAAAACACCTTGGTGGCTGTGACAGTGGCAGCAGCATTGGGGTGATGGGGTTGGCGCCTTCTCCTGATCAGCCCAGTCACCTCCAACAGAGGAAGGCCAGACTGCAGCTTAGGCCTACTCTCCATCAGGAGTGGGCCTAAGCTGTCAGTGGGACATCCCTGAGGTCTCTCAGTTTGTGAGAGGGGACAGGCTGGACTAAGGGGATGCCCCCGCCCCCACCACACACACACACACACACACACACACACTCAAACCAATGTATAAATTTTGTGCACTGGGCCTTTAGTTTTAAAACAAGGACCTTAAAATGAACACATAATTTATCCTATATTTTATTAAAGGACTATTTGATGGGTATGTATTAGTTTCTTGAGGCTAAAAATTACTACAAACTGGGAGAGTTATCAAAACAGAAATTTACTCCTTCAGAGTTCTGGTGGCTAGAAGCCTGAAACTAAGGTATCAACAGGGCCATGTTCCTATTGAGACTAGATAGAATCCTTTCTTGCCTCACCCCAGCTTCTGGTAGTAATCATCAGTCCTTGGCATTCCTTGGCATGGATGACACCACTCTAGTTTCTTCCTCTGTTTAACATGGAATTCTCCTCACATGACTGCTGCTTTTCTTCTAAGGCCATCATAAAGTGGATAAGGACTCAACCTAAAAGAAAACCTCATCTTAATTTAATTACATTTGGCAATATCCATTTCCACAAATCAGGTTCAGAAGCACACATTATTAGAATTGTAATGTATCTTTTCTGGGATACAACTGAATCCATAACAGGCACCTGTTGTAGCTCAGACAATATTTAAGGCACTGAGGACACAATAGTGAAAAAGGCAAAGAAAAGAAATTAGTAATAACTGGAATAATCTATATAAATAATATATATTTTTGCTTTTGGAAAAGGAGATTTGGGCCCCATATCTACTTAGAAGTTCCATCTACTTAAAAGTTCTATCCTAGGAATTGTGTTAAACCTTTTAACTGTTTTGGGAGAATTACATGTTTTCTATTTTGAGTTTTCCAATGTGACTCTATATGCATAAACACATAATAGTTCTCCATTTATTTAGATATACTTAGATTTTAAAATATTCATCAGCACTGAGTCATTTTTAGCATAAAACTTTAGTACATCCTTTGATAGATTAATACCTAAGTGTTTATTTGTGAGTTGTATATGGTTTTGCATTTCTAATTTTAGCCTCCATGTATTCATTGGTAATGTATAGAAATGCATGTGATTTTTCCATGTATAACTTTTGTCCTGGGAACTTGCTGAACTCAATAGGTTTAAGAGATTTTGTAGACTCTTTTGAACATTTCTTGTCCTCTACAAATTGGGATAATTTTATTTCTTCCTTTCTAACCTATATATTTGTTATTTCCTTCCCTTTAACTACTTTGCTAGCTGGAACATCTAGTACTATCTACACTAATAAAAGAGAAAAATGCTAATTGACCATACCGTAGCTATGACCACAGCCAATCAGGAGTGATATGCAAATTAACTCAGCAAAGATGGTGGGTAAATTTGCATATGCAGGCGGCACAAGTAATGCCCTATGCTACCTGTGGGATCCAAGCCACAGTCGGGACCGGGCAGGTGGTGGGGGCAGCACCCAGCAGCCCCTCTGCCTAGTCAGGTCCAATTCCCAATTGTCATTGCAGCTTTGACCCGGGAGATAGCAGGGGCAGAGCCCAATGCTGCCTACCCTGGTCCAAGTTGCCCTACAATCAATCACAGGGCGAAGAGCCCAGGCAAGCTGCCCTAAAAATCAGGGGACACAGAAGCCAGGCCAGCCACAGGCTAATCCACCCTGTGATCATGGGGCCAACAGGCCAGGCCACCCTGTGATCACATTGAGAACAGGCCAGGCCAAGCCACCCCACGATCATGGGGCAAAGATGCCAGGCTGGGCACTCCGAGATCAGGGACCGAGAGACCAGGCCAGCTGCAGACTGATCCACCCCAAAATCATGGGGCCAACAGGTCAGGCAGAGCCTGGCCAAGCCATCCCCGCATTCCTCGGTGAAGAAGCTGCTCCGCTGACCAACCTACACTGGCGATCTGTTGGGAGCATGGTTCAGAGTCCACGGCCTCTACCCTGCAGCCATGGGAAGTCTCCTCTCCCCAGAGTTAGGAGCAGCAGCCTAGGTCTATCCAGCAGCGTGGTCCTGACTGCAGTGGATGATTTCCTGCAGGCTGGGGTTTGATCCACACACATTAGCTTTAGGAGACCAGTGCCTTTGTTATTGTTGTGTGTCTGGGTTTTAATTAGACAAACGTCCATTGGTTCTGGTTGCCAGCTTAGTAAAATCTTTTAGAAGGAGAATTCTGTCAAATTCCCTCACCCTCTTCTCATCCCTATGTAAAGGCACATTGTTTAATACCATCCTGTTTTTATTTCTTCCTTGATCTCTCTAGTTACCCAGTCATTGTTTAATACCATGCTGTTTAGTCTCCACGTGTTTGATTTCTTTCTATTGTTTTTATTATAGTTGATTTCCAGTTTTATGCCACTGTGGTCTGAGAAAATGCTTGATATGATTTCTATCTTCTTAAATTTGAAGAGACTATTTTTATGACACAACATATGATCTATTTTTGAAAATGACCCATATGCACTGGAGAAGAATGTATATTCTGTGGCTTTCGGGTGAAATGTTCTGAAGATGTCAATTAATTCCATCTAGTCTAGTGAGTCATTTAGGATTGATGTTTCTTTGCTGATTTTTTTGTCTAGAGGATTTGTCCAGTGGTGACAGTGGGGTATTAAAGTCTCCTACTATGATTGTATTGCTGTCAATCTCTCCCTTAATACCCTCCTGAAGTATTTTTTTTATGTTTTAGGTGCTCCTATATTGGGTGTGAATTTGTTTGCCAGAGTTATTTCTTCTTGTTGTGTTATTCCCTTTAGTATTATGAAGTGGCCTATTTGTCTCTTGTTATGTCCTTCACTTTGAGATCTAATTTTTCAGATATAAGTATTTCAACCCCAGCTTTTTTTTTTTCATTTCCCTTTGCCTGAAATACCATCTTTCATCCATTCACCCTCAATCTGTGTACATCTCTTTTCCTAAGGTGGGATTCTTGTAGACAGCAGATATGTGGATCATGTTTTCTTATCCAATTGATTACCTACGTCTCTTGATTGGAGTATTTAATCGGTTTACATTTAAAGTTATTATTGATAGGTATTTATCTGTCACCGTTTTTTGTCTTTAGGGTAGAGTTCCTTCTTCGCTTCCCATTTCTTTTTATTACAGCAGACCCTTTAACATTTCTTGCATTGCTGGTTTGGTGGTAATGTATTTCCTTAGTCTTTTTATGTCTGTGAAGCTTCTGATTTCACCTTCAGTTTTGATTGAAAGCCTTGCAGGGTACAGTATTCTTGGATTAAGACCTTTCCTTTGCATGACTTTGTATATTTCATTCCATTCCCTTCTGGCATGATGAGTTTCTGTTGAGAAATCAGTAGCTAATCTTATGGGGGTTCCTTTGTAGGTAACTTTCTGTTTCTCTCTGGCTGCTTTTAAGATACTTACTTTGTACTTGGTCTTTGCCAATTTAATTATAATGTGCCTTTGTGTTGGTTTTGTGGGGTTCATTTTGCTTGGGACTGTGAGCTTCTTGGATTTGTGTGGGGTTTTTTTTTCCTATACTGGGGAAGTTTTCTGTCATTATCTCTTGAAACAAGTTCTCTAATCCTTGTTCAGTTTCCAATCTTTTTATCCACCCTATGATCATTTCTCTGAACTCTTTCTCTGGCATCTCTCTTCTGTGGGACAGGAGACCTCACCTTATCCCAGGTGAAATCTGACTTTTCTGTGTGCCCTGTAGATCTCTTAATCCACCAAGTGTCTGCGCAGATTGGAGAGCAGTGTTCTGGGTCCCCGGCTGTTCGGTGGGTGCATCAGCGTCAGCTTTCAGACCGCCACACACATCCACCTCCCTCTGCAAGATGGCACAGTCTCCGCATTTGCGCTGGTGGCTCCGGCTGACAAAAACCCTCTGGCAGTGGGGCTGCCTGCCCAGGAGAGCCCCGTCCAGCAGTTCCCTGCCTTCACCTGGAGGATGACTGTCTCTTAACTTGCCAACAAACACTCCCAGTGCGACTCTCAGCTGCTCTCTCTCCCTCTGCCCAGCCTGCCCAGCGACAAAGCTCCAGACTAGTCCATCTATTCTGCCGCCATTTTTTCTCCCTCTATCAGTTTTTTTTAAAAGCAGTTTGATGTCTATCATTAATTTTGAATAAATCTCAGCCATTATTATTTAAAACACCTTCCTTTCTTCCTTCCTTCCTTCCTTCCTTCCTTCCTTCCTTCCTTCCTTCCTTCCTTCCTTCCTTCCTTCCTTCCTCTCTCTCTCTCTCTCTCTCTCTCTCTCTCTCTCTCTCTCTCTCTCTCTCTCTCTCATTTTTTCTTCTCCTTTTGGTATTCATATTTGGTATATGTTACATCTTCTGTAATTGTCCTACAGTGTTTGGATAGTATGTTTTGTCTTTCCTTTTTTTTCTCTTAATAGTTTGATCTTAGGAATTTCTATTGACATTTCCTCAAGCTCACTGATTCTTACCTTGCCTTTGTCTAGTCTACTGATGGACTCATCAAAAGCATTCTGCATTTCTGTTACAGTGTTTTTGATTTGGGGCATTTCCTTGTTATTTTTTCTAAGAGTTTTCATCTCTCTGTTTACATTTTCTATATGTTCTCCCATATAATAGATTATAGCATATAAATGGCTATTATATGGAATAGATAATGCACACTTTTCCCTTAGCATTTTAATCATAGTTATTTTACATTTTCAATGTGATACAGTGGTACCTCAAGATACGAGTTTAATTCGTTCCGTAACCTTGAGGCGTGGGAAACTATGAGAAGCTTGAGTCACGTTAAACTTGTGGGTTGTGTGCAGCCGGCCCATTCGCGCTATTACTCCTATCTCAAATGTTGCTCGTATTTCAAAGCAAAAATTGCTTGATTGATGGCTCATATCTCAAAAATCTCTTATTTTAGGGCACTCGTATCTTGAGGTACCACTGTGATTCCATCTCAGTCATCTTGTAGTCTAGTTCTGATGTTTGTATGTTCCTTCAAACTATCTTTATTCTTAGCATGTATTTTCATTTTTTAAAATTGAAAGCTGGACATAATGTATTGATTAAAATGAACTGTGATAAAAAGGTATTTAGTATGAAGTTCTATGTTTATCAGTTTACTATAGCCATGGGTGTGAGAGACAAAATTATTTTGGCATCCTTATTTTGTTCTCTCATGTTGTCTTTGTTTCCCCAACACAACTTTCTAAACATCTTTCAAATAACAACCATACTTTGTGGCTAGTTTTTTTCATTCTGAGTTATTATGTGATCAGCAGAAGTATTTTTATTTTAATGTAGTTCACTTAGTGTTTATGTTTATAGTTTATTCTTGTTGTATCTTGTTTAAATATGCTTGCTCTCGGCTCATGATGGGTTACTACTATTTTGTAAAATTCTTTTGTTTTTCCCGATTTTGCAGTTAGCTCTACTATTTTCCCAGAATAGTAGTCTGTGTATGGTGTGAGATAATAGTCAAATTTTACATTATTTTTATATAGATAAAGATTTTCTTTAATTTGTTTTCCAAAATGAGAAAATACGCAATAACTAACAATGAAAAAGTATGCAATAACTAACTAACTACATTGGGCCAAAATCATCACCTTTTCCATTGCTTAACAACACGACATTAGTCATACATTAAGTGTTCATATATTGATTTTGACCATCCTTGTGCCATTATTGTACTAATAATATAACATGCTTTTATAACATTGTAGAACAAGGTCTTCTTCAGATGTATCTTGGCTGTTCTTGTCTCCATATATACAAATTTATAATTAGTTTGTTAACTTGCATGAAAAAAAGTCCTTTTGGAACTTTGTGAAATACAGTGATTTTAGATATAATTAGTGGCCCAGTGCATGAAATTCATGTACATTAAAAAAGGGATTAATTAGACAAAATATTTTAATATTGCTATTTGCCCTTTCTCTATAATAGAAGTGTCAGATATGAAAGAAAATTAGTAAAATGTATATGAAAATCTTCCTCCTGTCAGAGTCTGGGGCATGCTGTGGGACTCAGAGTCAAGTCCCCACCCACCCATGGCACCTCAGAATCTCATGAGACCCAGACCCAGCCGACTCCAACCCTATTGGGCAAGATACAGATCTCGACAGCACCACTCGGTGAAGGGAGAAGCCTCAGTTCTCCCAGTTTGGGGTGGAAGGGATGGCCTGAGGTTCCCCAGCCTAGGGCAGGGGGGGAAAGCCTGAGGTTTTCAGTTAAGCCCCACCAGATGTAGAGCACAGGCTCAGGTACCCTGTTTATTTTTTTCTTAAAGCTCATTACAGGAACTCAGATTCCACTGTGGGTGCAGCCATCTTGTGTTACAGAATCCCAACTCAGCTGTGGGTGCTGCCATATTTGTTATGATGTGATGGTGAATTTGAATATTCTCTCTTTATTAGTAAGGAATAGAGGCATGGTGTATGAAATTATTTCACTGGCGTGTAGGTGCCTCAGTCTTGCCTGTGCCCTCTCACAGTCTGGGACCCCTTGGGAAATGTCTGACTGCTGGCTTGTAGCTGGATGCCCTTCTAATGTTTCATATCCTATTGCCTGAGCTTCAGTAGCTGCTGCACATGCACTGGGTGTGCCACCATTGTCAGTCCTGTGAACACCATCAAGTGGGTGAGTCAAGCACTGAGGCAGGTTCACCCTGACTTCCCTTCACTTTCCTAAGTCACTGAGTTGTTCAGAATGACTGGCTTTTACAGAGAATGTCACTAGGACCAGGACTAATCTGGCCATTGGATATCGCTTTTGCAATCTGGGACCCTTTGGGGGAAGTCTAACTGCTGGCTTAGTCCTGATACCTGCAGGATCAAGCTTAAGCTGGTAATTGGTCATTCCTCAGGGGATGTCTCACAGTCTAAACTGGCAGTCAGACATCACTCAAAGGATGTAGCAGTGCACCAAGATGGCCAGGTAGAAGCCCTAATCAGGTCTGGGCACCAGACTGCTCACACTTATCCTAGCCTGCTGTACCTGCTACCAATGGTCAGTAGTGCTGCTGTGGACTTGAGAGAGGCTCCTGCATGACAGCTGTTCTTGCCAGCTTCTGGCTAGGTCGTGTTTCCCCTGTGGAAGCGCACTGACTACCAGGGTGTAACTCCTGCATTGAACGTCTTCCCCCTGGTGGTCAGTGAGCATCATAATGACTGGCCATTTTGGTTGTTCCACTGTAATGGTCGCTTAAGCTTTTATTATATGGTCTAGAGGCCTGGTGCATGAATTCATGCACAGGTAGGGTCCAGACAGTCTGCCTCAATGGGTGCCTATCAGGCTAGATGGAGGCTAAGAAGAGGAAATGTAGGAGGTTGGCCAGCTAGCCCCATCCTCAGTTGGGGTGAGGGAGCGGATTGGTGGCCAGGTCTGCAAGCCCTGCCCCCAATTGTGGTGGGGGAGCCAATCAGGTCTGGAGTGTACTGGTTATTCTAGTCATTTTAGTCATTACATAATTCAGGTCACTTGCCTTTTATATGCAGATTAGAGGCCCAGTACACAAAATTCGTGTATTGGAGGGGGGTTGTCCTTCAGCCCAGCCTATGCCCTCTCCAATCTGAGACGTCTTGAGGGATGCCCAACTGCCTGTTTAGGCCCAATCCTAAATGGGCAGTCAGACATCTCTCTCACAATCCAGGACTGCTGACTCCCAACTGCTCATTGGCCTGCCTTCCTGATTTCCCCTAACCGCTTCTGCCTGCCAGCCAAATAACCCCTTAACCACTCCCCTGACAGCTTGATTGATGCCTAACTGCTCCCCTGCCAGCCATTTGCCCCTAACTGCCCTCCATTGTGGGCCTGGTCACCACTAACTGTCCTCCCCTGCAGGCCTGGTTGCTCCTAACTACCCTCCCCTGTAGGCATGGGTCTCCCCTCAACTGCCCTCCTCTGCTGGCCTTGTCACCTCTAACTGCCCTCCCCTGAAAGCTTGCTCACCCCCAACTGCCCTCCCTTGCAGACCTGGTCCCTGCCAACTGCCCTCCCCTGCTGGCCTTCTTGTGGTGGGCATCTTGTGTCCACATGGGGGCAGGATCTTTTGACCACATGGCAGCAGTCATCTTGCATGTTAGAGTGATGGACAATCTTTATATTACTCTTTAATTAGATAGGATAGAGGCCCGGTGCACGGTGGGGACCAGCTGGTTTGTCCTGAAGGGTACCCCAGATTAGGGTGGGTGTTCTCTCAGAGTGTGGGGTGGCCTGGGCAAGGGGCCTATGCTGGTTTGCAGGCCAACCATGCCCCCCCCCCAGCAATCCAAGTGGAGGCCCTGATATCTGGGATTTATTTATCTTCTACAATTCAAACTTTGTAGCCTGAAGCAGAGACAAACCTTCTGCTTGCACAGCCATTGTAACATTGTTGCCTTAAGTGGAGGCCTGGGCATGCAGAAAACTTGCCTTCCTCCATGAACAGGGGAAACCTAAGCCTCCCTCCATGGCAATAGCCATTGAAACTTTGTTGCCTTAAAGGGAGACCTGCCCGCCAGAATGTGCAGTAAGCTTAGCTTCCTCAATCACCAGGGGCAACCCAAGCCTCCCTCCTGCTTCTCTGTGTCCATAGCCATCTTGGTTGGGTTAATGTGCATACTCGCTCTGATTGTCTGGTGGATGTGGCTTATGTGCAGCAGAGGTATGGTCAATTTGCATATTACTCTTTTATTAGATAGGATTTAGGAAAAATTGATATCTGTGCAATACTGAGTTTTTAGATTCATGAATAAGGTACATCTCTTCATTTGTTTAGGCTGTCTTTCATTTTATTTAATGTTTCACAATGTTCTGCATTTTTTTACATATTTATTTAATATATTAACTATTTGATATATTTTAAAAAATGCTATTTTTAAACTATTGTATTTTTATTGCTATTAAATACAAATTTATTTTTTTGGACTGGTCTCTTTTCCTTTAATATTATTAACTTGTCTTATTAATTTAATTCATTATGTGTATACTAGAGACCCTGTGCACAAAATTCTGCATGGAGAATGTGTCCCTCACCCAAGTCTGCGCCCTCTCTAATCTTGAACATCCCTCTCACAATACAGGTCTGCTGGCTCCCAACCATTCACCAACCTGCATGATTTCCCCTAACTGCTTCTGCCTGCTAGCCCGATCACTCCCTATCCAGTCCCCTGAAAGCCTGGTCAATACCTAATTGCTCCCCTGTCAGCCCAATTGCCGCTAACTGCTCTTCCCTGCTAGCCTGATCACTCACAACTTCCCTCTCCTGCTGGCCATTTTATAATGGACATCTGATGTACACATGGGGGCGGTCATCTTGTGTGTTGGAGTAATGGTCAATTTTCATATTATCTCTTTTATATAGGATATTTTAGATTTTCTTATGTAAAACATTATTTAATCTGAGAGTAATGAGTGTTCTGTTTCCTTATTTCTAGTCCCTTTTTTAAAATAAATCTTTATTGTTCAGATTATTACAATTGTTCCACCTTTCCCCCCCCCATAGTGCTCCCCTCCATCCACTTCCCACTCCGCCCTCTGCCCTTACCCCTGCACTGCCCTCATTCATAAGTATATGATTTTTGTCCAGTTTCTTCCCACACCCCTCACAATTCTTTTCCCCCAAGATTTGTCAGTCTACTCCCTTTCTGTGCCCCTGATTCTATTATATTCTCTAATTTATTCTGTTCATCAGATTTTTTTATACATTTGATTTTTAGATTCAATTGTTGATAAATATGTATTTGTTGTTCATAATTTTTACCTTTGACTTTTTCTTCTTCCCCTTCTTAAAGAATACCTTTCAGCATTTCATATAATACTGGTTTAGCATTGATGAACTCCTTTAACTTTTTCTTATCTATGAAGCTCTTTATCTGTCCTTCAATTCTGAATGATAGCTTAGCTGGATAAAGTAATCTTGGTTGTAATTTCTTGCTATTCATCACTTTGAATATTTCTTGCCACACCTGTCTGGCCTGCATAGTTTCTGTTGAGAAATCAGCTGATAATCGTATGGGTGCTCCCTTGTAGCAAATTAATTGTTTTTCTCTTGCTGTTTTTAATATACTCTTTTTGTCTTTTGCTCTTGGAATTTTAATTATGACGTGTTTTGGTGTGGTCCTCTTTGTATTCCTTTTGTTTGGGGTTCTGTGTGCTTCCTGGACTTGTGAGTCTATTTCTTTCACCAGGTGGGAGAAGTTTTCTGTCATTATTTCTTCAAATAGGCTTTTAGTATCTTGCTCTCTCCCTTCTTCTGGCCCCCTCATAATTCAGATGTTGCTACACTTGAGGTTGTCCTAGAGGCTTCTTACACTATCTTCATATTTCTCATTCTTTTTTTTTATTTATTTTCCAGTGGAGTATTTTTTGCTTCTTTATATTTCAAATCTTTGACTTGATTCTTCTGATCCTCTTGTCTGCTGTTAGATCTCTCTCTCTCTCTCTCTCTCTCTCTCTCTCTCTCTCTCTCTCTCTCTCTCTCTGTGTGTGTGTGTGTGTGTAATATATATATATTTCAGTCAGTGTATGTTTAATTCTAGTTGGTCTTCTTTCATATCCTCAAGGGTCTCACTAAATTTAATGGCCTCTTCTAGTAAATTATAACTTATAACTGTGGTTTTGAACTTTATATCCAGTTGTTTGTTTTCCTCCATTTCTTTCATTTGTGACCTATTTCTTTATTTCTGCATTTTTCCTGCTTCCCTGAGTTACTAGAGTGACTTTGTGTGCTAGGGCCCAGTGGCTCAGCCTCCTCAGTTACCTGAGGTGAACACTCTTGGTGTACCCTGTTGTGGGCTGCATGCACAGTCTTGTTGTATTTAATTGTTGTTGGTATCACTGAAAGGAACTTACCTCCAGGAAATTGGCTGTGAGGATCAACTGTGTCTATGTTGGGAGAACTTCTGTGCTTGAGATACCCTTATGAGACAAGACTTGCTTCATTTGGGGCTTTGGTGCTCACTGATTCTGCCCCTTGAGTGTGTTCTTTATGGATCTGAGAAGTTGTAATCTGGATGATCCCACTCTGACCCCTGGATACACTAGCTCTTGGATCTCAAAGGAGGTGTTAATTTAGCCTTTGCCTGAAGCCATCCAGAAAGAGCTATGGAGATATCTGCATATTTCCCTTCTTTGCTTGGGTTTTGGATGTGCCTCAATGAGGCTCAGCTGTGAAGCAATGCAAGCTGTTCCAGGGCCTTGGGCCTTCTTTTGCTTGTTCTAGGTCTCCCTGACTCAGTTGTTAGGTAAGTTTAGAATTCAAAGGACCAGGTCATTTATAAGCAAAAACCTCTGCACTCAGCTTGAATGGGGTGGAGTCTCAGGGTGGAGAAACAAGAATGGCTTCTTGTGAGCCCTGCCCTAAGAGGCACCTGTGTCTCAGTGTCCCACAGTAATCACTGCAAGCACCTCTGAGAGAAAGCTGTCCTTGAGTTTTGCCCACTGCCAGACAGTCCAGTTTCTTCCTGAATGAGTCTGGGTTCCCAGAGTCTGGTCTAGAACTGGAGTTCGCAGCAGTTGGGAACTTTTTTCTTCCTCCTGATTGAGAAAGCCAGCTGTGTACTCAGTTGCCAGCTCTCTCTGCGTGCACACCTTTGTACCTCTGCCCTCCACAGCTCCTGTGTCTCAGTGTGCTTTACTCATTCCTTCTAGTTTTAAAATTTCTGCTCATCCACCCTTCCTGTGGTTCTGGATGATGTCCGTTTTTTCTTTTAGTTGTAGTTTTGAAATTGTTGTGCGAGTCAGCAGTTTAGATGTTTACCTGTTCTGCCATCTTGGTTTCTCTCTTTCTAGTCCTTTTATTTTTCTTCTTAATATTATGCACCAGTTAGGTATTTTGTAATTTGTAGGTAAAGGTAGAATTCCCACTGTTATACAGATTAGTAAATACTTTTATGAAAAATTAAGTGGTTTTGTTGAGAATCACTGAATTAATGAGTGAATCTCTCTAGTGCTCACTGTACCACACTGACTCTGTCAAGCATGATTGTAATATTACAATGCTAGAAAGACATGAAATGATCAGTTAGCATGCTGAATGGCAACACTCCACTATTTCCACCATCACAAATATCACCCTCTCTGTAGAAAAAACGTTTTGTGTCTCTAATCCTGAAGTTTCTAAAGGTAACTAGACCAGCAAAATTAGAAGCCCCAAATGAACCAGCACTTTGACACATTTTAATTTCAACTCTTTTAATGTCACAACTTATCTCAGTGCAAATATTCTGTTTATTTAAGCCAGTTTTAACAGTTCAACATTATCTTCTTTATTGAATCAAAATTTACATCTTGTAACCTTTTTTCTAAGATAATGGTATGACATAAAGAAAATATATTAGTGGTTGGTATTAGAAATTATGTAGTTGGCAGTGGGTTATGCTATTGGTAGGGTGTAAGCAGGGCCACAGGCATATGTGAATCCTGTCTCAAAGTTTCTCTGGGACCTTGCTCAGAAGCACTAGTTTGTGGACAAGTGTTTGCCACAGGGTCTGCATTTGGGTACATAGACAGACTGCCATTTACCAGTTGTGTGAACAGTATGTCTCTTTTCAAATCACTATGTGGGTCCTAAGGTAGACAGAAACTGGCCCTGGACCATGGCTGAGAAGGGCTTAAACCTAGCCCCAGGGGTGCTTCAAGATGAACAGTGCAACCAAGGTCTACAGCCTGTCTCTAGTGGCACACATTTCCCAAACAATCTCTAGGTGGGCAGGACTACTCATAGACATAGCTGAGAGGGTCTGGAGCTGAGTCACAGAGCCATTTCAGGATCTGCTGTCAGACCAGAACTATTTATGATCTGTGGCTGGAGGTACTGGAGTCCAATTTCAGAACCATCTCAGAACCTAAAGTTAGACTGAGTTTGGCAGTGTTGCCTTTACAGGCTTTCAGATCACAGCTGAGTGGGACTGGTGCTGTGTCACAAAATCACTTCATGGTCCATAACCTGGGCCAAAAACTGTGGGTTTATTGCCCAAGGCATGATTAGGCTTGACTCTTCCTGAGGTCAGGGGCCTATGTTGCTAGTGGCAGGACCAAGACCAAATGGAGCTGCAACTGAGTCCAGCCGGGTATAGAGCTATTTTCTGGTGTGTAACTTGGACCACAATAACCAACTCAGCTCTTGAGCACAGGCCTGTCTTCCCAAAGGGCCCCACCTTGGACTTGGACTATACTGAGTATCAGTTTTCTACCTGGATCCCAAAGCTCCCACAAAGGTACATTTTTTTTTCTGTAAATGGCTGATAAATTATTCTTGTTGAGGGGGCATATTACTGAGAGACCATCTATTCTACCATCTTGCTGACATTACTCTCTCTGGAGGAAACTTAACTACAGAGTAATAAATGAAAGAAGACAATCTGAAAATCTATGTACTGTTGGTTCCAATTGTATAACATTCTGGAAGTGGTAAAATTATGAATAAAGTAAAAATATAAGGTGTTAAATATTTCCATGGGTTAGGAGACCTAGAGGGATGGATAGCACATATAATTTTTAGGACAGTTGAAATTATCCTGTTTGATACCAGAGTGGTAGACACATGCCATTATATATTTGTCTAAACCTATGGAATTTACAGCACATGGACTGAACCTAACATGAACTCTGGGTGAAATGTGGATTCATCAATTGTAATAAATGTACTATTCTGGTGGAGATGATGATAGCAGGGGAAGCTATCAATTTGTGTGGGCAGGGGTATACAAAAATTCCACACTTTCATTTTAAGTTCATTCTGTAAATGTCTATAAAAATAATCTAGTTCAAATGTTTATATGAAATGTTTATCTGTCTTTTCAAGATGAAAATTTTGAATAATATAAATTTTCCATAATTGAATCACCCTGTATTTTATTTATTTATTTATTTATTACAAATTCAACTAGATGTTGAAATAATGTTATTACATTGGTGAATTCAGATTATTTCTTTAGTTCCTAACCATTTTACTAAACAGTGATTTTTCAGGAGGTCAACTTTGTTTTCCTGGGCAAGAATCATATTGTTGTCAATAAAAAGTATTACTCTTCATTCTTAAGATTTGTATGTGTTCTTTGTTTTTAATAAATATTTTATTAGATAGAACCTTTAGAAAACATCTATAATAATAAAACCATAGTAGGCTAATTAGATTGGACATCCTTCCTTTCTTCAGAGACAGAAGGTCCTGACCATGAAAGCGGGGGCCAAGGCCCTTTCGTGCATCAGGCCTTTAGTTACATAATTAAAGCTATAATAGCGGGGGATTTTGCCCTTTAATGGTAATGCCTTCACATTTGTTATAATTTCACTTAAGTTTTTATGTTTATTTTAAAAAATAAAATCTTCTGATTCTTGAATGTTGGAATTTTTTTATTCGAAGCTCTGATTTCCCTTACTTTACTCTCAGACTCCATAGTCCTAGTGTTGGGGCACTGAATAAGTGATTGCCTTTACTGGCTTTGCTGCACATAGACATATTTCAAATACTATATTTTGATAAGCAGTATATTTGAGTAAGCTTAATTATGAAATCTATTTTATTTTCATTTTACTTTTAACATGTAATAGGTTTTTTTTTTAATTTTGGTAAAATATACATAACATTACATTTAACATTATAACCATTCAGTGGAATTAGATACATTTACATTTTGTGTATGTATCACCACCATCCATTGCCAGAATATTTTCATTATTCTTGACAGAAATTCTATCCTTATTAAACAATAACTACCCAGTATTTCCTTGCCCAGCCCCTGGCACCAACCATCCTAATTTCTGTATCTTGGATTTGACTGCTCTAAGACTTCATATAAATGGAATCATGCAGTATTGTTCTTTTGTGTCTTTTATTTTACCTAGAATAATGTCTCCAAGGTTTATCCATTTTGTGGCCTATGCCAGAATTTCCTTTTAAGGATAAATAATAATTAATAATTTGTATATACTGCTGTATTGATTTTATTTTCTGTATTCTTAATACTCTGGCATTTGGTACCTTAATTCTAAAAGTCTGCCTCTTCCAGGATGAGCTAGTTCCCGTATATAGCAAATGACTCCCCTGTGAGTGCATGTTTGATATCCAAACCACCAATTCAGAGGCCATATCCTCAACCACCTCCTTTATCAAATTCACACACACTAGACAGTATTCCCCCTACTCTAAATCACCCCAGAGGACCTCCTCCCGCAATTATGAATCCTAAACTTATTAAGGGTTCTTACCTTCCTAATAAAGGCTCTGGGCCATACTCTTCTTTTTTATCCTCTCTTCTGCCTTCTGACCAACACTGGCACTTCACTGCATAGCCCTGTCTGGCATGTCGGAGATGAAGATATGTGCATCTTTGCAATATCAGATATAACCAAAGTGAGATACCAACTTGCACCCTGAGCAGCAGATATAAGGATTCCTCTTGATACAGAGGAGTCAACTCCATACCACAAATTCATTCCCATGTCCCATAAGGCATCCTCTTAGTCACAGTTCATGAACTCTATTTTATCTATAATAAAAGCCTAATATGCAAATTGTCCCCTCAACCAGAAGTTTGGGACACTACCTGTACATGAATTTCATGCACTCGGTCTCTAGTTGTGTAATAAAAGCAGTGACTTAATTGTGTTTGCAATTCTTGTAAAGCTTGTATTTACAATAAAAGTAAATTCTATTTCTATTTTTCTCTCCTCTTTATTCTTAATAGAGCACTTTTTTTGTTTACTAATAAGAGGAAAGTAAAAATATGGGGCAGAAGGCTCTTCAAAAACTGCCACATGGAGATACTGAGCCTTCGAGTGGTCATTAGAATGATCTGATAGCAAACTCTTCCCCAGTTCTGTAAAATCGGAAAACGATTATTGAATGAGAAGAAATTCTGTGAGACAAGTTCTGAGGGTTAAGGTCATTGTAGGTGAGGATAAATCACTTCTGTTTATGTACATTATCTCAGCTCCCAAATCTTAAGGTCAACATCTGAATGCAGTTGGTGAATCAGAAGTGACAATGTCCCATAAATGGATGCCACACCTGTATAGCTGACACACATATAACATATAACATTGCCTATGTTGTTCATATTGCTTTAAGGACAGTAAGCATCTTTGTCATCTCAACAAAATTGATATTTACCTCATATGAAGGAGAGTTTATTAACTCCTAGACTATTCTCTTTACTCCTTTCAGCCTTAGCCCCTCCTGTCTCATAAAAGAGTAATATGCAAATTGACCATCATTCCAGCTCACAAGATGGCCACCCCCATGTGGACACAAGATGGCTGCCACAAGATGGACAGCAGAGGAGGGCAAATGTGGGTGATTAGGCCATCAGGGGAGGGCAGTTAGGGGTGTCTGGGCTGGCAGAGGAGGGAAGTTGGGGGTACCAAGCCTGTAGAAAAGGGAAGTTGGGGGAACTAGGCCTGCAAGGGAGGGCTGTTCATGAGGACTAGGCCTGTAGGGGCGGGCAGTTGGGGGTGACCAGTCCTTCAAGAGATGACAGAGACAAACAGGCCAGCAGGGGAGGGCAGTTAGAGGTGACCAGGCCAGCAGCCGTGGGCAGTTAGGGGAAATTGGGCTGGCAGGAGAGGGCAATCGAGGGCAATCAGGCTAACAGGGGAGCAGTTAGGCATCGATCAGGCTGGCAGGGTATTGCACTGGAGACTGGGCATTCAGACATCTCTTAAGGGATCCCAGATTGGATAGGTGCAGTATGGGCTGAGGGACACCTTCCCCCCTTGCACAAATTTTGTACAATGGGACTCTAGTCCTATATAATAAAAACTAATATGCAAATTGTCCCCTCAGGAGGTCATTTGACTGGGTGTTCTATCAGGAAACCAGCACTTTGACCACTGGCTATGATGTGCCTTGACCACCAGGGGTGGCAACCAACCTTCCGCAGTGTCTGGGTTGGGGGCTGCAACCTCTCTTTGGCTATCTGGGAGCGGGTGCAATGGGGACAGAGGTGCAGTGAGAATTTGAGGTGTCCACGGAGCTCTCTCTTATTCCCCCTACTACCCTCCCCCAGGACACCAGGGCTCATGTGCCAGGGAAGCCCCTAATATTAGGTGCTGGGTACCAATGAGGATCCTACCCTGAGCCCATGTGGCATCTCCTGGGTGAGCCAGGCTGCAGCCGTTGGGACTGCAAGGGATTGTTGGGCTCCCTGTCGGTTTGCACAGGAGCGGGTCTCTGAGACCAGCCAGGAGAGAGCATACTCCCTGCCCAGCTTCTGTGTGGCACTGCTGGGTGGCCCAGAGGCTCATGCTGTACCTTGGCCCATGGTGTCTGGTTACACTCACTGCATCTCTGTGTAGGGACTTGGGCCCTGAGACTCAGGTGGAGGGGGCCCCTCAGGGGCCTAGGAGCCCAGGTACTGCCCAGGGTCCAGAGGTCAGCTGGGACCTGCCCTTCCATGCTAGACACTCATGCTTTAATCACCAGCCAGGCCTAGGGACTGTATCCATGCACAGATTTTGTGCCCTGGGCCTCTAGTTCTGTAATAAAATAGAATCCTGCTAATAAGGCTCCTGACAATGGTTACAAACAAATTCTACAAAGTAGAAGCACAAGTGAAATTTTGAATAATGGAGACACTTGGGGCCAGAAATCCCAGAAATTAGTATAGTCAGTTAGATTAGGGTTCTGATTTTCCTAACCAGAAAATAAACATGTCAATAAATACTTACCAAACTTATAAATAAGGAAATGAAAGTTCATTCTTCTTTGTATCAAATTAGGATACATTTATTTTATTTTAGCTAGCATTTTGATATGATAATTGTAACTAGAAACTAAATAACACACCAGGCAGGGAAATTATCTTAAGGAAAGCAATTATTTTCTTATATACCAAATATTTTTGGGATACCTGCTGGCTGTACCCAGAGCAAATTTAGCAAAGACCATGATTAATAAAAATTACTTTGGTTTGTCCCATATTACTTTTCACGATCTAGTACTTTACTTCCCTTATTATTTTATCTTCACCATGTTTTTCTTCACTTTAAATTGTCCATTGAGACTGCTTACCAAGTCAATTATCCCCAAACTCTCATTTTAAGTTAAAATACACACATACACAGTATATTCAATAACCCTAGAACAAATATAATTTATAAAAATAATAATTTGCAGTGCCAGCTTGTTGGGGAGAAATTTTCCCCTCCTCTGTGAATATGTCTAATGAGAGATGTGTATCAGGAGCGGAATAGATTATTTGCTTGCCTTTGGCCTATTTTCCAGATTGCTTGCCTTTGGCATTATTATTTTTTTAAAGTTGCAATTCGTATTAGCCTTTAGAAATGAATGAAAATTGACAATGAATGAAAAAGTTAATAGATGTTAGTATGGTAATTAGCAAAGGTCTAATCTTGCAAAAGTGGTTTTACAACTGCAATCTTTGGAGGGCTTGCAAATCTCCAGTCTGTCTGCCTGAAACTCCACAGTACATGGAAGGAAGGAGTTTAGTGAAGAAAAAAAGAATTGCCCTCCTCTACCACCCCACAAGGAAATGATAAGAAGTCTGATTCTCATTCAGCCTCACAGACATATTCCATCTTTTCCCCAGACAAGTGAGAACAGAATACAATAGAAGTTTAAATGGTCTGTGGTAGCAGATATAATGTAATTGAGATGATAGTTTTATCTCAAAACAAAAATGTACTTGGAGTGAGAAAAGAAGTATATAAATATTTGGCAGGAAAAGAATGATCCCTTTACATGAAAAAGTAGCAACATGAATTTTCTTTTGTGATTTTTTTCTACTTTTTGTCCTCATGGTATCTCTTTATTGGGGTTAATCTTTTGTCTAAATGGAACAGAAAAGACCTGAATTTTCAGTACAAATACTGGAAAGAAGTCTAGAATAAAAGATACAAAGGACTGGGAATAAATAATATAATTAATGTTTGTTCTGAGATAAGTTTGCACATAAAACATTACATTTTGAAAATATATTTAAAACTAACAACACTCAGTATTGGTAACGGTGCTAAGAAATGATACCTCTCATACATTCTCGTGGATATGTACATTATTAAAATGTTCATGTAGGGCCATCTGGTAGATTATAGATATAAAGCATTAAACATAAAATGGTGTTTGACTCTAATTATAGCACAAAATTATCTACCATAAAGAAACCGATATGGCTAAAGTAGTGTATGTAAAATATATGGATATTCCCACTAACAATTCCTATAATTTTTTAAAATAAAGAATCCAATGAAATAACTAGTGATTTAAGGGACAACCTAAACAACTTATGATGCATTGATATAGTGGAATATTAAACACTATATTTAGTAAAGAGTTTACATTCAAGGGAAATTATGCAAAAATAAAATTATAGAGAAAGAAAATCTTTCTAATTAAGTCACAAAGTCATTTTCACTACATTAAAATTAAAATTAATATATATATATATATATATATATATATATATATATATATATATATATTGCCTGCAGAAGTGGAAATGTACAACATCAACATACAAAAACAATCAACACTTAAGAGTAAAATGAGAACTATTCAGTCAAATTCCAATAAAGACATGAAAGTTGTCAGTAAGGATTCCCAACCTTATGATTCTAAAACTCTAGTAAAAATAATAATAATGAAGTACCACTCTTTCATCTATCATATTGATAGGAATTTTTTTTTTTAAGTTAGTGTACAAATCTGGTTAGGCTGAAAAAAATGAAATGCAAAAATGGCTTCATTTAAGTTTCCTGGATACAGAAAACAGAACATAATTGGAGATCTATATGGTAAGAGCTGTAGAAAATAAAATGTATCTATATTTCACTCTACAATTTAATTTCTATTTATCTTGCAAAAATATGTTGTATGAAAGAATATCTGCCACAATATTGTCAGAAAAGCTTATAGGTCAAATGTAAGCTAACAGCACTACCTTTCAATGTGATACAATGTGGCCATCTGAAAGAATAGAGAAGATCTGTATGCCTAATATTTGACCCTTTGTGAGTCTTTAAATAAATAACCAATGAAAAAAAAGTGTCTAAACTTTGTCTGTGATACATTTTCATTTGTGTAACGACCTGGGAAGATACATAAAAAAAGCTTATGATGGGAAAATAATGAAATCTTCATTTTACAGAATTTTCTTAAATTTTTTTCAACCCTGGTCATGAAAGTGTTTTCTAACTTAAACTTCTAAAGTATAGTTATTAACATAAAATCCTTTTTCTTAAAATGTATTTTATTGTAAATTTTATTTTATCATATATAATTTTAAATTATTTTACACATTGTATTCTTTGTTAAGTACCAAAAAATTAAAACAGATTGAACAAATATTGATAAATATTAACATATCTTGTGGATTTATAGTGAATTATTTTTGTGGGCTTTAATTTATATTCTAGGTTTCTTTATTTTTATAATCAAATAAATATTTATTTGTAGAGAAGCTATTGACAAATGCTTACATGATTGGTTATGGAATTTCAGTATACTGACTCAAATCTTTTATTTCAGAAAAGGTTTCTTAAGTTATATATTTAAATGTTTCTTCTGTTCCAATATTCTGGATTATTTTCAACCTTCATTTATGTATATTTTAATTTATTTTGCCTCTCCTCTATAACTATCATTTTTTTCTAAGACTTTTTAGCTCTTATTGAATTCCTATCTAATTATGGTTACCTTACATATTTCTCCATGTATCTTACTATATTATGCAAAATATTGTTTTGTTTTTTTCCTATTTTTAAAATATGTTTTTATTGATTTGAGAGAGAGAGGAAAAGTGCAAGATAGAGAGACAAAAACATTGATGAGACACATTGAATGGCTGCCTCTTGCATGTCTCCTAATTTAGACTGAACCCACAATCTGGGCATGTGTCCTGACCAGGAGTTGAACTGGGGACCTTTTGGTTCATGGATCATTATTCAAACACTGAACCACACTAGCTGGGCTTGTTTTACCTATTTTTATTTTTTTCTTTACTATTTTTATCTTCTTTTGTGAATTCTGGAAGACCTTATATTATTTTTTATATTTTACTCTATTTTATTTTATTTTATTTTATTTTACTTTATTTTATTTTATGTTTCTATTTCCTCCCTGAATTTTCATATTTCTAGTTTGCATTCTTCCTTAGAAGAAGTAACGGCTTATTTTCCAAAATTAGTTAATTTATTACTCTATTTTTATAAGCCATTTGCATTATTTTGCTGATGAGTACTGTCATCTGTTAGAAAGTTATACAACTCCTTTTCTTTTCTTTTATAACTTGAGGCCTGGTGCACAAAATTCATTCATCGTGGGGTGTCCTTCAGCTCAGGCTGCTCTCTCTCAAATCTGGGACCCTAAGGGATGTCCAACTGTCTCTTTAGGCCCTATCCTACCTGGATTGGGCCTAAACAGACAGTCGGATATCCCTCTCACAATCCAGAATTGCTGTCTCCCAACTGCTCACCTGCCTGCCTTCCTTATTGCCCCTAACTGCTTCTGCCTCCAGCCTGATTACCCCTAACCACCTCCCTGCCAGCCTGATTGATGCCTAACTGCTTCCCTGCCAGCCTGTTTGCCCCTAACTGCCCTCCTCTGTGGGGCTGGTCACCCCTAACTGCCATCCCCTGCAACTGCCCTCCTTTTCTGGCCTGATCATCCACAACTGCCCTCCCCTAATGGCCATCTTGTGTCCACATGGGAGCTGCCATCTTTGACCATATGAGAGTGGCCATCTTGTGTGTTGGAGTGATGGTCAATTTGCATGTTACTCTTTTCTTAGATAGGATAGTTGACACCTGTAAATGATTTATTTTTTCCAAACCACTGTAAGTTTTCCATTTTCAACAGGAAAAATAAAAGGTTTATAAATAATCTAGAAAATTCACACTTTATCTGCACAAATGAATTTACAATGATAATGTCCAGAGGATTTTATATCCAGTGGTCTTACTTTGAAGTTTATTTCAAAAGATTATTCTTAACTTCTAATGGCTGGAATTATTATTAAAATAAACATACATTGTTCAAAATTATTCTCCTTACAAATAGTTGTATGGGAGTTTTATGTTCAAATTTGAGGCCCAGTGCATGAAATTCCATGCACGGGGGGTGAAGAGAGTCCCTCCACCTGGCCTGCACTCTATCCAATCCGGGACCTCTTAGCAGATATCCTACTGCCACTTTGAGTCCATATTTCTTTCTTTTCATACTTAAATGCATTGGAATTATTAAGTATTCATTGTATACATTTTGGGGGGACACTCTGAATATCTCTAGTCAGTGGTGAAAGGAACCAATGAGAGGTGTGGAACCCACAGACAAGAAACTTCGCTCACTTTCCACATGTCGCCCTACTCCATTTTTCACCTTCACAGGCAGTGGGAGAATCAATGTTTTCTCTAATTAACTCAGAAAAGCACATCCTGTCACCCACTGCCCAGTAGGAGTGTGTAAGGCCCCAAGGGAGCAAGGCTCAGTCAGAGCACCAGCACCCTACATGCAAAAACCTCCTCTTCAGTGACCATTTCGCTTGTCTCCTCTGCGTTCCGATCTTGAACACTGACCAAAGACACCTCAGTGAGGGCCACCCTGTACCCACAAGTTGAGTCTGTCCACAGCTGCTCCTGCCTCAGCACCTGCATTAGCCCCAGGAAAGCAATCTTGTCACCGCATTAGTCTCTACAGCAGTGGTTCTCAACCTTCCTAAAGCCGCGACCCTTTAATACAGCTCCTCATGTGGTGGTGACCCCCAACCATAAAATTATTTCCGTTGCTACTTCATAACTGTAATTTTGCTATTGTTATGAACTGTAATGTAAATATCTGATATGCAGGATGTATTTTCATTGTTACAAATTGAACATAATTAAAGCATAGTGCTAAATCACAAAAACAATATGTAATTATATATTGTGAAATATTTATTTCTAATTACAAATAAATGAAATTTTGTCTTGAATCTTGGTGTAGCATGGGTAACAGTCTTCATATGACAACAGTAAACTACATTGCTACAATTTGCTACACTGAGGAGCGGTCTGTTTGTTCCTAAGACCATGGGAAATAGGTGTTTTCCGCTGATCTTTGGCGACCCCTG
This sequence comes from Lasiurus borealis, assembly GCA_004026805.1. NCBI lineage: Eukaryota > Metazoa > Chordata > Mammalia > Chiroptera > Vespertilionidae > Lasiurus > Lasiurus borealis. The sequence continues at coordinate 131,886 of PVJN01001665.1, forward strand.
TGAAAGGGTCGTCCGACCCCCAAAGGGGTCGCGACCCACAGGTTGAGAACCACTGCTCTACAGGAACAGGGCATCACCACTCTGCCTTCTCACTGTCATCTCCAGTCACCTGCTCTGAGCATCCAGACATGCCCCAAAGGACAGAGTGTGGCAGAGAGGTGGGGGTAATGTGCACATGCCATGGTCTGGGACTATTGTGTGCAAACGTGAGTGACAGAACACTGGAGGATGTTTGTACGCAAGGGGTGGGGGAGGATGAATACACTGGAGGCCTGTGCCTGCACAAATCCACAAACCCATGCAGTGCAGCCAGGAGGATGTCAATCTGGTCCCCACTGTGGCTATCCTTGGAATGGCGCACTTTCTGGGCCAAGAGGCAGGACTGGCACAGCCGCACCTTGGTTCTGATGGCCCACAGGCCTTGCTTTAGCTTGGCCCACAGGCACCACTTACAGCCACCGCCACCATGTGGGGAATACAGGCTGCCTTCTGCCAGGTCCTGCCTCCCCCGCACTCATCCTCAACACTGCAAGGCCCTTGCCACCAGCCAGGTCTGTGGCAGAGGGGCCTCTCTGCAAGCCTGCGGACCCTTGTCCAAGGCCTTGGTGAAGAGGCCTCTCTGCCAAGGCCCCACCCCCATCCCGGACACTGCAAGTCCCCGCCCACCCATTGTTACTGTGAAGGCATCTTGACCAATTTTCATATCATTCCATTGTTAGTATAGATATGCATATAAAACTCAGTTCCAAAACTTTACTGTCATATATTAGGTAAAATTATACAGAAAACAAATTATTTCATTCTTACTGAATAAGATTCTTCCTAATAATACACTATTCAGTCTTTCAATAAAATGAATAGATTTTAGTTGCTTAAAGAATTTATTCAACTTCTAAAAGTGCTTGGCTTCCTCCAAGGTAGTAGTTTACACACTGACTCTTTAGGGTGATAAAGTGATATGGAGAGATACTTATATTCTCCCAGGCATGTACATCTGTTAAAAGACTAGCAATTGCCTTCAAGTCTCAACAAGTTCTTCTTAATTTTCAACACTGAATTTTTCATCATTTTAGGGTAGACTTGCTTTTTGGTATAGTCAACTAAAAATTGTCCAGTAGCATTGTATTATTTTCAAAACTCACAGAAAATTTTCTTGGAAACTAAAATAAATATGTCTTATACCAAATCAAACATGGTAATTTTATGACAATGAAAATGCAAATTAAGAAAACAGATATTTTACAATATAGAAAATAAAAATAATTCATTGTATTTAAATATATCTTCAAAACATGATACAATATTTTTAATTGAAGTCCAATATTTAAAAAATAAAACAAATACTTACTTTCCTCTTGTCTAATAATGAATTTTTTATATTAATTTTTTATACATGTCTCCCCATGCCCCCCTCCCTCCCAGGCATACTCCAACCCCCCCAGTGTCTGTGTTCATTGGTTATGCTTATATGCATGCATACAAGTCCCTTGGTTGATCTCCCATCCACCCCACCTAACTTTAATCTTCCTGCTATAATTTCAGTCTGTTTGAGGCTTTACTGCCTCTGTATCTATCCTTTTGTACATCAGTTTATAATGTTCTTTATTGTCCACCAATGAGTGAGATCATGTGATGTTTCTCCCTCATTGACTGGCTTATTTCACTAAGCATAAAGCTCTCCAGTTGCATCCAGGTTGCTGCAAATGGTGAGAATTCCTTCTTTTTAATGGCAGTATAGAATTCCATTGTGTAGATGTACCACATTTTCTGATCCATTCATCTGCTGACGGGCACCTAGGCTGTTTCCAAATTGTAGCTATTGTAAATTGTGCTGCTATGAACATAGGGGTACATAAGTCCTTTTTGATTGGTGTTTGTGATTTCTTAGGATAAAATCCTAAGAGTGGGATTACAGGGTCAAATGGGAGATCCATTTTTAGTTTTTTGAGAAAACTCCATACTGTTCATAACAGTGGCTGCACCAGTCTGCATTCCCACCAACAGTGCACTAGGGTTCCTTTTTCTCCGCATCCTCGCCAACACTTGTTGTTTGTTGATTTGTTGATGCTTGCCATTCTGACCGGTGTAAGATGGTATCGCATTTTCGTTTTGATTTGCATCTCTCGGATGATTAATGATTTTGAACATGTTTTCATGTGTCTCTTGGCCTTCCTTCTGTCATCTTTCGAAAAGGTTCTATTTAGGTCCGTTGCCCATTTTTTTATTGGATCGTTCATCTTCCATTTATTAAGTTATATAAGTTGGCTGTAGATTTTGGAGATTAAACCTTTATCAGTGATAACATTTGCAAATATGTTCTCACATACAGTGATCTTTCTTGTTGTTTTGTTGATGGTTTCTTTTGCTGTGCAAAAGCTTTTTATTTTGATGTAATCCCATTTGTTCATTTTTTCTTTAGCTTCCATTGCCTTTGGAGCAGTATCCGTGAAGAAGTTCTTTCGGCATATATCTAAGATTGTGTTGCCTGTGGAATCCTCTAGTATTTTTATGGTTTCCCTTCTAACGTTTAAGTCCTGTATCCATTTGGAGTTTATTTTTGTATTTGGTGTAAGTTGGTGGTCCAGTTTCATTTTTTTGCATGTATCTGTCCAATTTTCCCAACACCATTTATTGAAGAGGCTATCTTGGCTCCATTGAGTGTTCATGCCTCCTTTGTCAAATATTAGTTGAG